>CAEGAE010013871.1:0-67667 GCA_903067095.1 Girardinus metallicus | reverse complement strand
CCTTTCACACGTTTGTTGGGCGAATTCGCCGCTGCGATTTCCTCCTCATCAGTGAAAGAAAGTGCTGGCAAATTAAAGTAAGGATGATGAAAAGGACCGGAGGAGAAACATTTTTCTTAAGAGTACTTGAAATACGGCCAATAAAACAGGAAGTACCCCAGCCCTATCAGATGCAGCTTCCGGTTGTCGTGAAAAAGGTCTATCACGTTATCGTCTCTTAGCAAACATAAATGTTTTGTTTACTATTTTCATAAGATGTGATATTGCTAGACACAGAACTAAAAAACGAACTTAAGCATCGGTAATGCTGCTCATGTAACAATGTTTACCGATTGCTACACCTCCAAGTAGTCCTTCTGTACCAAGATGGCGCGTTGCCGGGGTAGCTTACTATGTGAAAGCTATCCATAGTAGCACTAGAAGAAGGTAGAGGAGCTTGACTTTTTTTTTATTCCACAAGTGACCTGTCTCATACCATACTGGCATGACGTACTTGGTTTTAACAAATATTTTTTTTATATATATTTTTTATAAGTTACATACTGGTAATTTTTGCTATTCTGTGATTTATTAACACAACTAAACAGCTTTATTTTTATTTTTTTTTTTGCTGTCTTCTGTTATAAATATTAATGAAACAATGCATAGCATATAAAAGGGTTTTCAAATCAGTCAAATCAATAAAAAATTCAGATTTCACTGTTTTCAGTATCAGGTTTCAAAAATGGCTGTGTTGTGCAAATCACAAAATGCCAACAAGTTCACACAGTGACATGCTCAGAGCAAGGTCACAAATGACAAGGACAGAGAAAATGTTCACTCCCATTCCTGCGGCTACAGCAGGAAACTCTACTATACCCACTATGGTATTTAAAGCCATCTGTAAGTCAGCTTGTTTTAGTTTTCTTTATTTTTATAAGTTACAGGTCTTTTTATGGGTTCAGTTTTATGTTAAATATAGGGGATCTTTTCGAGCACTTCACTGTACATAATTAGAGTATGAAACAGCAGGTGGTGCTGTTGTTTTCCAAATTCACAGATAGAGTGTGGTGCCTCTCAGGTCGTCATCTTTTCGTTTTGTTGTTTTATCAAACCAGATGCTGAGCCCTTCTCTGCTTCTGCTGCAGCAGACAGAGGAAAAACTATAAATCTAGACAGAGTATATAATCCTACTACTTACAGAAAATACTTTATCAGATATATAATAAAGAAAAACTAGAGGTTTCACTGTGACATCTCTTTGAAATCATACATTTCTCTCCACTGTTATATTATTTTATATTAGATATGAAGTATAACAAAAAAATGTAATTATTGTGCATGTCATACATGATTTGCAGTAGTTTTTTTCAAAATGTCAAGAAGCACATTTTAAGAAGTAGAAACACATGTACAATCCTAAATGAGAAATGGGCGTCCCTGACTGTCTCACCCTGTAAAAGCATTCTTTTAATGTGACCATATTTTGGTCATGTTTGAGAAAAATGGATAATATTCGTGTTCGTAGATGAAGGACTTCTGTGTCAGCAGGTTTGTGTGACGGTGTGCCTTTGATGCTGTGCTGCAGTGCAAGGTTTGTAGGTGGTGATCCATCAGACATTTTATTACCGTGGTAAAACAAAAGGACGAAACACGTTGCATTTTACAGTATGTCAGCGTGGAGAGAGATGAAGGCAGGTTCTGATTAACAAAGATTCAGAGATGTTTGGCTGTTGCCTGCTGTCTTCAGTTTATTGTCATCCTTTGTCAAGTTTGTTATGAGATACGTGTCTGAGAATAAAAGTACATTGTTAGTATTTTTCCAAGTATGCAGTGTGTTTAACAGGTAAGTGTCCACTTAAGCAAAGAAAGAGCATTTGTTATGATTGTCACAATTTTATGTTCTTTTATGCATATTTCACTTTGAGTAAAACTGAAGGAGGAAAAAAACTGATGTGTGTACGCCAATCTGCCGTTAGTGGTCTTGGTATTGTAGACCAGTTGTCAGAATTAACATCTTACATCTTTAAAAAAAAGACGTTTTGCTGAATATTAGTGTGCGCACACCTATATTGGCTTCAAACATATTGATCATTTTCGTTTAGAAGCTTTATATTAAATAAATATTAGGTTTTTAATGGCAATGTCATAATTTTTCAAACTAATTATATTCATTTAAAAATTATTCAGCAACTATTATATTAAAAGTAAATTTGATTGCATTTTAATACTAAGTGCGCAGAGATAAAGCATTCTAATTTAAATGAATTTTGCACAGCTTTTTTTAGTGCTGTATATAATATTCCGGCTTTAAATAGATAAATAAATATTATTAAATAAGCATAATGCATTGGGAGAATTCTTCTTTCTGTCTTACTTTTAGGTTTCTAACAGAGTAAACGTCAAAGGCAAAGTATAATATTTCATGTACAG
This sequence comes from Girardinus metallicus, assembly GCA_903067095.1. Lineage (NCBI taxonomy): Eukaryota > Metazoa > Chordata > Actinopteri > Cyprinodontiformes > Poeciliidae > Girardinus > Girardinus metallicus. The sequence continues at coordinate 65,255 of CAEGAE010013871.1, read as the reverse complement.
CCCATATTCATTCAAATGACAAATCAAAGGTTTTACAAATGTGTCCTTATTCTAGGTTATAAATTACTCTTAGGGTAAGCTTGGCTCCGTCCAGGCGTGTTTGTTTATGCAGGCAGGCAGGCAGGCAGGCCCAGGTATCGTAGTTACAGTGGTGTTGTGCTATGCGGTGGTGTGCATGATTATCGACCAGCGTGTCATGCAGGATAAAGCCCAGTGTGCCTCTGTTGACTGCTTTGCGGTCAGAACTGCAGGGAGGAGGATTGTGGTTAGCCTACAGACAGCCAAGGCCGTGTAAGAAGATCGGCTTGGCGTGTGTGTGGGTGTGCGTGCGTGGGCGTGTGTGAGTGAGTGTGTGCTTGCACCATAAGTACTTTAAATGTTGTCTTCAAGTTTTGCCTCCGACTTTGCTTTATTTGTTTTTAATATGAGACTTTACCTTTTTCATTTTTTCCCAGTTTTGTGAGCGAGACATGTTTTGCTTTTACATATTTGGAACTTGTCTCATGCTTTGAACAAGCCACCAGCAGTGTTGCAACGTTTGAGTATAACATTATTGTGACCAATCACTATGCTACTTGGTTACATTCACACACAAAATATAGTAAATATTTGTAATCTTGTCTATTATCTTTCCTGTTGTTTCGAATCCGCCTTCTCCTTATTGAAGCGACTGCAGATGCATGCAGAAGTCGGGTCTCGGAGGCTAATGGATGTCTCTCATAAATGGCCGGAGCTGTGCTCAGTAAGGGCAGAGATGTGGTCTTTGCCATGCTCTGATTCTTTCCTACCCCGATGATAGCACCATTCCAAAGAGCTTCATCAATTCTTCATAGATCTGAGCGCTAAACACAAACAATATCTGATGGAGGTTTGCCAGGGGCATGCTCAGAGCAAGCCCAACCTCCCCTCTCCCTGTCCCCTCTCAATGTGTTTTGCAAGCTTGAGCGGTTTCAGTACACTTGTGGTGGAATGGGGACATCTTATTTAACATCAAGTCAATTGTTGGATGTGATGTATTTAAGCTTGATTTTCCCCAACTCTTGTCATGACAATCAGGACTATTCGTTGTGGTTTTGTTGCTACTGTGACATTTTTACAAGGAGTCCTGAGGTTCCCCTGAATAGAACTGAATAGATCTACCAAAAAGCATCCTCTTCCTTAAAGACCTTAGAATAAATGAATATACATTAACAAAACCTACTACATAAGTTTGAAACAACATTATGCCATATTTTCTTTTTTAATTGACACACTTTTGTTTACTTATTTGCACAGTCTTTTCTCGATTCACACTATTACACTAAGACACTGTACTGAAGATACAGTGTCTTACAAAAGTGTCCCTGCCTCTTGAATTTGTCACATTGCAAAAACAAACTTGAATGTATTTTAATGGGATTACACATGATAGATCAACACAAAACAGTGAAGAACTCTGGAGGAGAAGGAGTTAACACATTGTTTTCAAATTGTTTTACAAATAAATATCTGAAGAGTATGGCATATGTATTTATTCAGATCCCCTGAGCCATCCTTTTTATAGTCACCTTTCACTGCAATTACACAAGCTTAGTCAGTCTGATTGGATGGAGAGTGATGGTGTTTGTAGTCTTGCCACAGACTGTCGTTCTGGACATCGGCGTAGTGAATGACAGGACCGTTGAAATCCTATCAAAGTGTGCAGCCAGAGCTAAACTTTAATTGTAGCTCTGACTTTATGTTTAGGTTAGTTGCCTTACTGGAGTTGAATAGACAAAAACAGAGTAGTACTGAACGACTGTCAGATCATTCTTTACACGCTTTTTTTTTTTTTTTGATAATTTAACAGCGATAAAACTAAAACGTTATTGATTGGAAGTTCAAATATTCCTCAAGACATAAAATATATCTATTGTCCCATATAAAGAGGGTTGTTGAATGTCAGAATAAGCTGGGCTTAATTGCTTAAAACCCACATTAAATATGATCTACCAAATTGCCATTAAAAAATTTGTTTTTTGGTTTTAACATGACAAAAAGTAAAAAAGTTAAAATAGAATGGTTTGTTTTAGAAGGCACTTTATGATGAGACATCAGTTTGAGGTGATTCTCTTCTGTGCTTGAGCAACATCAGCAAAACAATTCAGAACTAGATCAGTTGTGCTTTTGTCTGCATATCTTCTCTGCTGACAAGCACACAATGATTAATGCAAATGTTTGAATAACACAACGACCACTTTGACCCAATGCATGAATGGCTAATTTGCTGTTTATCAAATCCATCTCTTACATGGGTTGATTTATGTCATCTCGTGCATTAACGGACTCAAGCCACCTCTCACTGTCTTGTCAGGCGATGCTATTCCCTTAATTTGTAGCAAAACACATCAGCACACAGTGGCCATTAAACTCATCTTCATTCCCTCCCAGTTAGCAGGATCTTAAACCTGCTCAGATGCTTTGATTGAGTATGCTTACTGATAAGCAGCAGAACTTTGTCTTATGCTAATAACAAGATGCCTCATTCCAACAGCTGTCTCATGGTGAAAAATAGTAACAGTATTGATTGTGGGTCCCCTGTAGTGATTCCGTTCATTTGTTTCTGCTGCTGATGGCTGGTGATGAGGCGTGCGGTGAGATCAGATGTTTTCTTCATACATTTTCGTAGATTAAGAGGTCATTTCTTTGCTTGGATGTCTGGAAGGCTCCTAATCACTCAGAAAGCAATCTGTAGAGCGAAAGGGCTACGTGTGATTGCCTTACAAGTTGTACTTTGGTTTCAGGCATTTCATTGACTGTTTTACAGTGATGTTCCTAAGACTGTTTCTTCCTCGCTACTTCATTGTTACAGCCTTCAAAGATCAGTCTTTCAGGGCCGGTGTCCTGAGACTTTTAGGTGTCTCTCTGGTTCAGCACACCTGGCTCCAATATTAGCTCTGTGGAGCTTCACTGCATTTTAAGTGAGGCAGTTTCACCATTTAATTCAAGTGTGTCGGACAAGGGACACATCTAAAAGTTGTAGGACTCTGGCCCTCGAGACAACCTTAACAATGTTAAGGTTGTTCTCCAATATTAACAACTGGGAGAACAACTGGGAGGATTTGGAGAGCAAACTCTTGGGAGTGTTGGGCGCGTCGCAGAGTCTCAGTTTCTCAGTGGTCTCAGAGGTTTGAGACCACTGACGTAAAAGGTTTCATTTTTACAACTTTTTCTTTTTACTAGACAAAGTAGTGATAGCTAAGTCTCCTGCTCAAATTAGAGTTCATAAAGTGAGGAGAGAGACACCAGAGAAAAGGTCAGGAGAGGAATTGACTGAGTGGAGGAGATGGGGAACCTAATAAACCTGCATCCTTTGGAAGTATTTAAATATGATTACTCCCAAGAATTTATCCCAGAATTTGCTTAAGAGTAAAATGGCTTCTCAATTGCTAGGTAAGTGATCAGAACATCTGATTTAATATTTATGATGTCATCCTACAGACAAGAAGTATAAAGTACATGAGTACAAAATAACAAATTATGGCAAAAATAAACACTTTTTTTCCAATATAAAACTTGTTAAATTACTATAGGATCATATGTATGTTATCAGGGTAAAGTACTTCAAATTCCAGTCTATTTTATTTTGAAGATTATTCTTTTTTATCCTAAATTTAGCAATGTTGCTCACTTAATTAGGTTTGACCATTTGACACTTTATGATGTTTCTGTGTTCTGAAACAAAGCTTGTCTGAAAATATGTGACACTGTAATTTGCTGCCAGGCCACCAATTGTTTCCCACTATCAGTCCTCCTTTATTACCCGATGAGTCTTCTTCGGGCATGACCCTCTTCCCACTGTTAACCAGCATCCATAATCAGGAGGGTGGCAGGGCAAACATTTCTCAGCAGTCGACTTGTCATTAACTAAAAGCATTGTGGAGCTTTACTCCCAATTACCACTCCCCTCACAGCTCACATAAATCACGCATTGTCGACTTTCATGAGCTGTGGTCTTGTCTGATTCTCTCTGCCTCTCACAATCCCATTTCGCATCGTCTGTCTTCTATAGAAAACTTTTGGCGCTGTAAATGTTGATGCAGCGTCATCATGAGGCGTAACTTTATCTCCCAACTTGTCCTTTTTTATGTTTTGTGCAAACAAAGCTTTGATTGCAAAGGGTTTAGGCTAGAGCAACAACAGAGACCTCATCATTTAAGCTGTTATGATCTTTTAATGGTCTTCTATTACTGTATCGTTATCCTAAAAGCCAGCAGTCGCTGCCGTGGGCTCTCACTTTGATATCGCTTTCATTAAGAGGAGGCCAGGATCATTTGTAGTGGCACTTAAGTCATTTGTTGAAAGTGTGTGAATGTGTTTATGAATCAGTGTGTGTGTATATAAAGCAGATGAGCTGAGGTGCAGTGTATTTTTATCTGGATCATCGATCTGTTTCAACCTCTGCTTCTCTACTCCTGGGTGCAGAAGTCTTGACCTTCACTATGGGAGGTATCAGTGAGCCATGTGACCTCTGCTGGTGCATAGTTTGCAAATGCACACGCAGTCACACTGCCCTGCATTTGCATGGAAAATGGTTCTAACAATGTACATCTAAGGAGAAAAGGCATATGTTGTAAAGGTTTCCACTTCATCCTGCACTCCAACTCTGTCACTCCAGTTGTTGCTTGTGAAGAAGAGCTTGCATTTTGGTTGTTCTATATGTCTTTTAAACTCACACACACAGATGCACTCATGCAAATACACACATCGATGGGGTCAGGGTCTCGAAACACAAGATTTCAGTTGTCTTTGTTTGTCGTCAGCACCTTCTCAGGCGGTTGGGGTTTCGCTCTCTCCGGAATCAGCCGAGCGATGCGAGGGGGTCCGTCTGTGTGTTTGCTTTGGAGAGTGTGAGTGTGTGTGAGGTATTGCGTGTCTAAGTGTGTGTGTTGAGGAGGTGAGGAGCTCAGTAGCTGCAGGGCCCTGTATTGATGTCCGCTGCCTCCCCCCGGGGCCCGGCTCTGTGGGATAGTGTGTCAGTAGGACAAAGGCATGGCGCCATCCGTCCTGCTCTACGGGCCAGTAACTAGAATTAATTACAAACCAATCGAATCCGCTGCAGCCAATTGGTAAACTAATTGGTAATTCCAGCTGCCCATCTAGTCACGGATGGGCATCAGGCTGTGTTAGCTGGTGCTGCCGTTCTAGCTGGAAGCCCCTCAGATGGAATTTTGTTGTCTGTAGTTGTGCCCAGATCAAGTTGACCTTTGAGGTTCAGGTTGGCCAAACCAGGAGCTTTGTTGTTACAGAATTACTGAAATCACTGAGGACTACAATACTTTCCAGCGATTCAGAGTTTGGTTATCTTATACTGCTGAGAATAAATCTTTCCTTGTTATATTCAGATTTGTAGCAGCTGATTATTTTACACTTTAATTTTACGTGACCTCGTAGACCATAAAACCAGTTAAGATCAGGAATGTACGCGGACAACTTCTCCAGAGGCACTATATGTGTAGTAATGTTTAACATATTAGAACATTAATACACCACCCTATTACTAGATATTTAAAACCTTGCCAAGCACTAGTTGGCAGTGCAAGCTCACTCTCAACAATATTAGTTTTAAGTTGACCTCACACAGGTCAAAACTTATTTCATATTCATAGCTCACCTGCTCGTGTCCCAGGCTCAACATGAACTAGCTCTTGTTCATTCATATTTTTCATGAAATCTTCACAAATTTTTGCATCTTTCAATTTCTTTTCTGTGTTCTGAAAAGAGAAAACTCTTTGCTCTTTACTCACAGAGTCAATAAAACTCTAATTTACAATACTACTTTTTGACAGAAAAGCAAAATGACTCCAAAGTTTTGGTAGAAAGGTGGTCCTTTGAAGTTACATTTTTTTATTTCCATGTAAAGATAACACCTGTGTTTTTACTTTGGCTACACCCTTCAGTATGATTCTCAGAGAGAGGTGCTAGAAACGAAACAGTGCATAAAGTCCTCCTTTTTTACAAATATGTAAATAGTACATTTAAGTAGAACATCTATCTTGGGTTAGTGGGCATTAGTAAAGTACTTAATAGTGATAAAAAAGATTTAGAACTTTAGTTCTCTTATTCCCTTTAGAGCGATGCACATTTACGTGTCCCTTAAAAATATATAGTCATTTGTGTGATTTGACATTATGAGCTGGCACCAATGAAACAGTCCCATTGGGACCTCAAAAGAAAAGCTTACCCCACCACTGAACACATTGAGTTACAGAGAGTTTCCAGATCCCTCTTGGTCACATCTTGAGCAAAGAGTACCGGTCTAGACATGCGTTAGTGGAACTTTGTCTACCTGAGCTTCTTGTTGGCCGTGTTGTAGAAGCGATAAACGTAAGGTTCAGGTTACAGCCCGTTCTGACACAGTGTAGTGATAGCGAACGTAATAAAGCTACTGGCCCTACTAAACCCCTCCAGACATTCCCCACAAATTGCCCTATTAGCTGAGTCCGAAGCTCTATTCTTTAAATCCATTCAAGGATGCTTTTTCCTCTTCTGCATTTTCGTAGTGGAGAAGGTAGGGACTTAGATTGGTCCCGCAAGAACTTACTTTCATCAAGTAAATGATGAAACACTAGTGCCATCTCTGCATGTGATATGGCTGACAAAGAAATGTCATCAAAAAGGACATTTGTGTACGTTTCAGTAAGCCGTCAATGTGTCTGGCTCTTGCTGTGTGGGAGGATATGCACAAGGAAGGATGAAAGGCATGTCAAGGTGCCAGGTTCCTGAATGAACATCAATCTCCCAATTAGGCCTAAAATAACCTGGCCTACACTGACACTTCCTGTCTGCCGGAGCATGAGAGGGGGAGAAAAATAGAGATGTGGGCAGAGAAGGAGGAAAAGGGAAAGTGTGGCAAATGAAAAATGAACCTAAAAGAAAGAAAACTTGGCACTAGTCCTCGTAGAACTCATTAAGACATTAATGTACATTTTTTCTGACCTTTCCCAATCAGCATTTTTTTTAGATAGAAATACTACAAAACAATAATCCTCCAGGCTAAAATCAGCAAATATTTATTTTAAAAATTAACTTTTTTATGAATGATTTTGATGAATATTTTTAAATGTTGGTAGTTTCTTAAGTGAAGACATGGTTCACATGAGATTGAGAAGCACAAAAGATTGTGGCAGTGCTTTCTAGTGTGGAATTTAAATTTGCTTTATATTTTTGCCACTTTTTATTTTGTTTTTCTTAACACAAGCTAAAATCTCCACGTGGGTTTGTCTCCTTGATGTGTCGGTGTTCAATCTGGTTGAGGAATTGGCAAGAAGAAACATTCTTTCAAAATTCACAAGAGTTTTGTGTTTGTATTCTGACTTTTAACATGTAGGGACAGAGGAGTTTTGCATATAGATGTGTGATTTGTGTCTGCAATTTCACAATCTGCACAAAACTGAATCACAACTATGGAGCTTTTCTACAAAACACACAGAAGTTTCTCTAAAACTTTAAAAACCTGAATTACAGAAAAAAAAAATCTGATAAAAAACAAACATGTTTTCACAGTTAAAAAGCTTGACTTACCCAGATGAAATATATATGACTATAATTTGTAGTCATGTAAAGATGTGGGTATTTTCCCTTATCAGAAAGTATGAAGAAAAACAAAAAATCTTAATTTTTTTTTAACTTTAGCCTAAAATACACAAATGCTGTGATTTTTATGCCAAATGCAACAACAGAGCCAAAATTATTCCCAGCACTCCTAAAATATCAAATAATCCTCTAGAAACCATGGGAGGGTTATACCAGGAGGTTTCTTGGCATAATTCTGAACAAAGCGTGGAAGTCTAAAACCACGGCTAGTCTTCTGGTTGTAGCTACAACATTAAATTGCAGTCTACTGCTCAGTTGATTTTATATTTTCAACAATAGTGTAACTTTGTTTTTCAAAATAAATTATAATTTACTTGCTTGCTGTTTTCTTCTTTTATTACTGATGCAGTAACATCACCTTGAATATGTAAGGTCATCTTTGCTCAAAGGATATGAGAAATCATATGAAAGTTTGTACCCGTCATCATGTCAGGACTCTAGTATAAACAGAATAAACACACTCCCATACACACACGACCGCTACAACTTCCATCATAAACACAGGTGGTCAATAGGCAAAGCAGTATTTCAATGTAATCCACCAGTTTATTGGCTTAAACAGAATGACCGGTACACCCATAAATTGATTAAAGCATAAAAGTGAAGGCTTTTAAGTAGGTACCCCCTCCCCGAACTTTTGCTTTTAGCACAGACTGTACATTGATTGCCCTACTAGTACTTTGCATGGGTTCTGACCTTTTGGGAAATAACTTAGTTTACTGATGTAGAAATGTATTTTACATGAGCTGGTTGGCAGTATTACAAAGATCCCCAATGCTCAGAGGTGGTAATGGGGCGTTCCACTCACCACCATCATTACCTCTCTTGTGTTTCAGCAAAAGCTTCCTCTCCACAAAATCTAATTTTCTATCGTCCTTTAAAGTGGGATCTTGCTTGAACAAAATGTATGGCACTTCTTGGGTTTGATCTTTGACTCATCCACAAAGGTAGAATCAAGATGACGAAATCTGGATGTTCATAATCATCCAGATTTACAGTATTTATTGGCGAAAGAAAATGAGAGTTGACTGTCAATAAATTTCACATAATTAGTGCCAACAGAAAAGGTTCAAAAAGTTAAGTAGCTGTTATTTAAATCCCAGGTGAGAGTTTCCAGTTTCAGGTGAATTAATGTCTCAAATCAAAAGCCTCTATCATGAGCAAAATACGGAAATTCAGTTTTAGGGTGGGACTTCTCACAGTAGCAGCTAGACCAAGACTTTCCAACAATTAAGTTAACTCTGCTGATCTGTGCAGGATAAACAGGAATCACAAACCACATTAGAGGCACATTCCCTTCTCAGATGCACAGTCTGGACTGTTAGGATCTCCCAGTTAGGCCAGTAGAGCAAGATGGATGATCAATGACTTTCCTGAACATCATTTGTTTAATTTGATTTGTAGGGATTTTCTCTCCTTCAGCAACGGAAACGGTGGACGTTTGGGAGAGGAGAAACTGTGGTGGGAGTCTGCTGAAACATCGGTTCAATATGGACATTTTTCTGAAACCTGACACTACAGGAAATAGATATTGATCAAGATGACCATTTACTCACTCTGTGGCTACATGGGGGGCAAAGTAAGAGTTGTGTAGAGAGGTAACCATAGAAAAGACAGTTGTGAAACACTACAGCAAAGCAAGGACACCTTCATCAAGCATATGGCTCACACTTGCTTGTTTGCTATTCATGTGGAGCTATAACAGTCTTTTCAAATGTCCTATGGAGACTACAGAATCTGAAGGCAGATAACACAGTGCTGGCATGTGGTGTTGTTCAGGAATGTAATAGCTACCAGAACTGATGCAATGATGGATCAGTTTTAAACCCCCATTATGGCATCATATGGCACAGAGGTGCAAAAGAAGGTCTGAATTCACCTGTTATGGCCTTGTAATTTATGCCACCCACACTCTTAATGTATGTAGGTGAACAATTGCAATTTTGATATGGCTAACAAGAGTGTCATTCCATTAAGGGGTTGCCAGAACACTAAAAACTCAAATAGGTTAGCCTTGAATGCATTTTTTTTTTTTATCGTATTTAGCTGGAGAATTAGTGCTCTCTTGTGTTGTGGATGCTTGTTCATGTCTGCGGGATGCTAATAACACTGAACTTGGTGTCTAAATCATCAATATTAGATCCCATAGTTGGTATCCGTGCATACGATATTTTGGCATGTCAGTCTGAAAACAGAAAAAAGTGGGTATTGTGTACACAAATAATGGATTTGGCCAGGCTACCATTAATACTACAAAAACGGCCACTGATGGAGCAGAAATAGCTTAAAGTACTGAGCAAAGTGGACACCTCAGTTAACATGTAATGAACTGTATGGGTCTTACAACCACTAATGAAGTGGATTGATTTCCCTTTTGTACTGAATTTTATTGACGTAACATACTTTTACCTGTACAACGTTGATCCCAATCATGACCAATCATGACATATGCAGTGACTATTAGGAGAAGGTTTGAGATTTTCTCATATATTTCTATGTTTTTCTTAAACTTGTTAAAATCCATAACAAGCTTAAGAAAAATTATAAAAATATAATTCATAAAATATAATTTTATGAATTATATTTTTTGTTCTGTTATTGTTATGTCTCTGGCAGATGTTGACACTTAAAACTTGCTGATATCGGCTTTGGTAATATTTAAGGTTTTCTATTTGAGGGAGTTGTATGTCTGTGATCTTAAAAGATTCGTTAGAAGATCCAAATACTTAAAGTAGTCAGGCATATAAAAAAAAAAAAAAAAAAACTAGGTGAGTACCTACCTTTAGATGGTCTGGCAAGCCTTGTTGAAAGCAGACTATTTATTTATTCATTCATTTATTTAAGGTATTTAACTCAACTGGGCTCATAGTTTTTGTATTGTATTTTGTATCTGCTTTCTCACATGTCTGGCTTATCCCAAGTTTTTGCAGTCATTATTTCGAAATCCAATCAACAAGCAGTACTGAGAACACATTCATTTAGACCACGAGGCTGAAGATATTTACGTCTAAGTGAGGAAATGTTTCCTCCAGTCTCATCCTGGGAATTCCATCAGCATTGATCTGGTTAGCAAATGAACAGCATAAGTGCACAAAAAGGCAAAGTATTCAAGAGCATTAATCTCAGTTAATTTTCTGTTCGTAATGTTGACTAAAGGGGGGTCATTTGTAATAAATGACAAAATATGAGGTCATAAATGTGTGTGAAAAATCAATACAGGAAGAAAAGAGGTGTCTTTTTCCTGTTTGGGTTGATCCTTGGAAACATAGCTCTTTGTGAAAGCTGAGAATTTCACACACCGTTCACAGGGCAGAACATGTGGTCTGAAACATTGTATTGGGTTCAAGAACAAATCTGGATCAGGGTTTCCTATGACATTTAAGTGTAGAGAGCTTGTCTTTAGCTTCTTTGTTGACTAGTTGGCAACATATATAGCTCTGCTTGTAAGTTAAATACACAATTGAATGTCCGTTTGTCTGTTCTTGCTCCTCTTTAAGTTTGCCCAGTTGAAGAACTCTGGGCTTTGCAGAAGTTTCTTCACAGTGGCCAAATGGTATCACAACAATTGAATGCTTAAAATAAAGAACAACACATTCATGTCAAGGTGCAAAGGCAGGACTGTCAACTAAGATTCTTGGTGATGCATGTTGACTAGGAACACATAACATCTACTGTGCCTGGTAAAAGCGTTCATATCCTCAATCATTTCCACATTTGTCAAGTCACAACAATTAAATCAACACAAAGTAGCTTATATGTAAGCTGGAAGAAAACAAAAAAAAAACATTTTGATTTGTTTGCAACTGCAGGTGTGTCAGATGTTTGTCTACCAGCTTTAACGTCAATAGAAAGATTATTAAAATAACAAATAATTCATATTTGCCCAAATTGACACATTTCCTTCAACAGCAGCAGTGCAATAACAGTCACTGAATCCCTTCCAATAAGCTGCTACTGGACATTTTAACTCCATCCAACTTGAACTAACACAAACAGCTCACCTTTTTCACAAGTAAATCAAGTCCAAGATTTTTATGTTTTTAATTTGTCGTTGTCGGCTAAAGAGGGAGCTCTGACATTTCTTGCTCCATAGTCCTCAAGTTGATGGTGGTATGTACATGATACAGTCATCTGTTTTTATATCACCTTCTAGTGAAAGAAAAATATGTCATGCTTTTTTACAGAGCCAGTGTAGAGTGTGACCCTCATCCACATAATTTTCACAAATCTGATGTTAAAATGATTTTCAAAACACTTACTAATGGCAGACTCACAGGTGAAACTTAAGACACTGTAAAGGCACTGCTTGAGTCTTCAGTTGCTTTGGGTCTAATTACGGAGTGTAAATGATAACATCTCTTAAACTGTAAAGTAAATGGAGTCTTACAGTGTCATGAAACATATATAAGCAAACACCCAAGCTGCTACACAATAGACCCCTTACCACTGGGCTGCTGAGATATTTCCGTCGAAGTGCGTAGAGAGATGAGGACTAAGGCTGTGTGGGGGTTGAATTCACTCCCACAGGAGACTGTGACGCCTAAACAAATTCGATAACCTAACCTTGTTACCCCAAGTCGCATGGCAGTGGCCCCCTTAATACCCCCTCCCTTTTCAAAACAATAGCTTAGGTAGACAGGCAAGACAAGTTGTGCATAATTTACACAGTGATGTGCACACCAGCTCACGCACTGAAAGCCACAAGGGCAAACACACACATGCACGTTGGGGATAAAGAATGAGCGGTTGTGAATGGATGGCAATGTGCACTTAGTGCTGGGAGCAGCTAAATTCAGCCATAGATGATGAATTGGCAGCAGCTTGTTGTAGAGGCAGACAGGCCCTGGATCACAGGAAAGAAGAGAGGAGAGGAAGGGAAAAATTGGAGAAGAGAGTACTCACTACTGACCAGGGTAGGATAGCTAAGGAGAGAAGATGGTTGAGGGGAGAAATTCAGTCGAGAAGAGTGAGGGAGGACTCCGCGGGGAAGGTGATGAAGCATGCAGCTCAGGTTTCCTGTCTCTGATGTAAGGCCAGTCTGGATCGATGGCTCCGCTGGGGCCCTGCCAGCACACTCCAACCTGCCTGCTCTCTACAACTCTCGCTCTCACCCTCCTTTGTCTCATTCCTTATCTCTTTTTCTTTTTCCCTCACTGTTGTCATCTGTCTTTAGCTCCTCTCTCTCTTGTCTTTCCCTCTTCGTGATCTCAGTCACAGCACACGCTCCGAAGCCCACTGGTTACTGCATCGTCAGAAACACACAAAAATCACTTTTACATTGAATGTGACTGGATTTTCAGTACAATACTAACTTTAATGTAACTCTTAAGGGAAAGGCAGAATTTCTGCTCATAAATAAGGCTGTCATGTTTGCAGGGGTCTGGTTATTAATTCTGCTTGAGCAATCAAGCAGATTTGAGAAATCATTTGGAGCAGTCGCATGAACTTTGTTGTGTCCTCTTCCTAAATAAGTTTTAGTTGTCTCTTGGTTTAAGTAAGTAAAGTCTTTATTGCCATCGTACATTTCCGTTTAGTGTACGCAAGCAAAGTAGAGCAGTTATATTAAATAGTCAATTAAAACAAACAAAAATAAGTAATAAACACACTACAGACAAAATAACATTACACTTAATAGTGTCAATTATAATTAAAAGATTCTGCCTTTTTGTTTGAAGTTTGAAGATCTGTGTAGCAAATGTGTTTGCTATCTCCTATTAATCGGTAACTACATGTCCTTTCAACAGAATTCTATCAAAAAGCCATTTTTCTTAAGAAAATGGTCTATTCTATAATTACCACGAGAAATTTTAATGACGCTACCACAAATGCTATGGCTTCATCTCTATACGGTGGTGCCATCAAGTTATTCTGGGCATGACTCCAAAGACTGTTCCTTTTAGGAAAGTGTTTTAAAATGATCTAAGAATTAAATTTATTTTAAATAGCTGAAAACTGACTTGGATCTATTTATGTTTTATACGTTCAAGATTTAAAAATTTTCCAACAAGAAAATGACAGCGTGTAATTGTAATGACATCTGCTGCCAAAATGCTACACAGGTGATCAACAAAAAAAAATTAATCTAAGCAGCACTTTTAAATTGGATTTTGTTGAATTTTATGCAATATCTATGAAATAGGATGTCACAGACTCAAAATTAATCTTTTTTTTTTTTAAATGTGTCTTTTTCTAAACATTGCTGCTGTTCTATCTAGAAACTTGAGAAAGAACTTGTATAAAAAATATTTTTTTGACCAAAAACCTTAATAACTGCAAATTTGTAGAGCTCTTTAAAATAAGTGTATCTGTTGTTTTGTAGACTTTTTAGAACATTGATCTTTTGTAAAACATTAATGAAAGGGCAGGAAATACTAACTGATGCTTTTCACTGTCAAAACATCAAAGTATTAAAGCTGACATACTCTGAAAGGCTAAAATAAAACAAGTAAGTCTTGATGCGCATATCACTGACTGCCATTTGTATTGAGATAAATGGCTTTTTAATAGCCTTCAGGGATTGATGCTAATCTAAGGAGGCTGGTCTGGCTCTTTCTCTCACTGTGGGATAAGACTCCTGATTAGGTGGCAACAAGGAATGACAGCCTATCACTGTTTCAAGTCACTGTTGAGACCACACTTTTGTTGTATTACCCCAACAAAAGTTATTTGTGTCAAAAAGCAAGCATTGCAAAACTTTTATAATAAAGGTTTCAGTAGATGGGATGAGACCCATATTGCTAAAAAAATTATTATTATAATTTCGACTGGATTCAAACAATCATGCAGAAGTACAGTATCTTTTCCTCCAGATTTAGCTTTTAAATGTCTGTAGTTGCTCATATATTTAATATAAAAGATAAAAGAACATACTATATTAACTTCTATCTTTATTCTTGTGATTTCATAGAAATTACTATTAATAAACCAAAATTGTAACACCGATGAATGTAGTCAACATTAACCTGAGCCCCGTTAGACTAAAAAACTGATTGGGTTTGGCAGACCTTCACGTGTAGATTTAGTTTGACTAAAAACTTTTCAACTCTGATGAAGGTCAAGGTGCTGAATGAATCCTGTCTATGCTTGTCCCTACAGCTAATTAACAACCATAAGACATGGAATAACCCTGGTTCAGTCTGTCAACTGGGGGTTAAGAGATTCAAAAAGAAGCACAAGTGGCTCAGACAGCCAGCGTTCTTTATTTTGTTTTATTTTGTGAATTATTTCTTAAAGTTCTCATGGCTAGAATGGTGCTACTTCAATTATAGTAACTGAAAATGATTCTGCACAACAGTAGTAGAATGTTGTGCAGAATGAACATTATCATATTTAGATGTGTTTTCTTTTTCTTTTTTTTGGGAATTACTTTGATTCATTGAAAAATCACTGATAATTAACCCCTAACTGACTTCTCCAGTCTTATGTGAGTTTTAAATTTTTAATATTTTGTACATCTGCCAATTTATCAAAAGCCTCAGCAATGATAATTAATAGTGACCTTTATATGTCTTCATTTTCTATTATTTTGTTATACAGTATGACTCCCTTTTCTTCTCTATAAATAAAATGTAAGAAAATACTTGAGTAAAGCAGAAGATATGGTCAAATCTGGTAAAAAATTTTTTTACATTGCAATGATATGTCCAGTAATTACCAATACATTCCTGTCCTCATATTGGAACCTTATTTTATTTATTTAATTTTGAAGATATGAGCTTTCACCCGGGACAGAGATGATATTAGCCTTGGCAGACTGCAGCAGCGTGAGAGGGCCTATCTGTTACAGTTTGTGTCTGAGAAGGCCCTCTCGTCAGAGCCTAATCTAAACCTATCTGACATCCAACATAACCATAGCTGACACATCAGAGCTGATAACGCATGAGAGGCCAGTCAGAACTCATCTGTGTGTTTATGGTTTGCCCTCATTCATTCACAAACACACAACAGAAAAGCCAGGCGACCATCTGCACTGGCTAATGCTGGCTTTATAAATATTTTACCTATAGGATAAATTCAAAAACTAAGATGGCAAGAAGTGTTGGAAGAGACCCCTGCAAATAATTTATACCATCTGATATCAACCACTTTCTCCATCCACATGGCTCCACAGGGTGGTTTTGAGAGGCACCAAGAACAGAACGACAGACAGATGTATTGTTTACTTTGGGCTGGATGCTCTTAGATGCATTTATGCTACAGGTTCAGTCCTAGAGGCTGAATGGAGGCAATTAAGTAAGGTGCACTGTGTGGGAACGTCAACACACATAAAGAGGACCCTGTTGATTTCTCACCTCAGGCTAGTGGTTTCTTGGCCACACGTTGACAGCGCTATGGATATCCTGTCTGTTGCCAAAAGTCTAAAGGTGTAAAAGCCTATAGACACGAAGGAACTGATTCTACCCTAAAGTTGGTGAGTGCATTGGCATCATCAGCAGAGAAGCAAATGCGTCTCTAACAAGTTTTAAAAAGAAGTTAAGTTAAAACCAACTAAAGAGGCAACAGAAAACATATTCACTGCAAGTTGAATAGCAAAAGGAATTAACTAAAGCAAAGGAGGCAAAAGCACTTTTTAAGCATACAAGTTAAAAATGTGAAGGATACTAAGAAATAAAAAAACTAATAAAAAGTTGCCACTACACATCAGAATAAAATAGATGCAGTTCAATTTGAGGCCATTTCCTTTGATTGAAGGAGACAAATCTGAACTGATCTGAGTAATTTCTCACTTTTTTGTTTATAGTATGTTGAGCGGCAACATCGTGAAACCATATCTAGTTGACCAGAGATTTCATTTAAAGCCTCACAGTAATTATCTTACTTTCCAAATGCCGTAAGTTTTGTTAACATTTTTTTAGCTTTAAATGATTTTATACAAGTCTTGTTTTAGAGCAGTGCCTGCACCCCTTCCTCCTGGACCATTCAGCCTTCAAACGTCCACTGGGATATTTAAGTTTATCGAGCTCTGGATGAGATATTCACACTTCTGGTGGCTTCAGTCAGGCATGCAGGTGTGCCAAGGGCCTTTGCACAGTGCTGATGTATTTCTGAGCAAGCCTCTTCTGGACGCAGCGGAGAGCACAGACAGCTCTCAGTAGCTGAGGTCTGACAGATGTCTGTCCTATCTGATTGGCTCACTGGCTGACGGGAAATTAGAGATGTCGTTTTACCCATAGAAAGTCGTCTCATATGCACTTACTGCTATGGCAGAGACATTTCTCTGTGTGGTAATAATCTGTCAAGGCCTCATTTTGAATTGTCTTTCTCATTGTTATATCTAAACACACACAAGATAGAAAATACTTAAAAAAGCTAGAAAAAAACTGAATCTATCTAATGTATTTTGCAACACATTTCCTTTTTCCATTAGAATCATGGAGCACTAGCCTTTATGAGCCGAAATATTTAAGCTATCAATATTTTCCAAACCATCTATACACATAAATGAAGACGCACATAGCTATACATTGCATTGACACCCATTCATCTTTCATTCACTTTTGTGGCCTAACCCCAAACGAACCCTACAACTAAACCTAACATAAAAGCAACGTATACCTTCATCCTAAACTTAACCCAGTCTGTCTCCACAACACAATATATGTTAGGAATTGTCCTTACAATGTATCAAATACAAGGCTGCACACACACCGGGTGGTGGCTCTGCCAGGCAGAAGCATCCCAGTCACTAATGTGTTTCAGCCAGCCAACCGGCCAGGAGACAGTGACCAGTGGAGCAGATAATCACATCAACTGAGTGAGACCTGCACTGCCTGGCGATGCCTCTGATGCTGCTGCTGCAGATCATGTACAGGATAAAATGACTTCTGAACGGTGTGCATGTCTGCAGGATGTAAATTTTGATACCTGTATTTTTATTTGTCTGAGTATGACATCATGCTGTACATCTTTACTTCTTCTGATCTCTGAATTTTCTTCTTAAATCAGTAGGTTTAAGAAGATTGTGCAGTTCGACACAATCAGTAAATGATTTTCTTTTGTCGGCTTGATTTTGTGACACTTACGGTTAGACTCAAAATTATTCATACCCTTAGCATCTTAGTTGTTTTAACATCTTAGTTGTTTTTTTTTTCAACTAAGATGTTTGACTTTTGACAGGAAACGAGACAGGTATCTCTAAAAATATAACAAAACAACATGAATGGAGTAAATCATTTCTTTGTTTTCATTTAAGTCGAATGTCTAAAAATGATCCCTACTATTTATAACCGGTAGAAAAATATTTTTTGACATTACAGCAAATGCTTCTAATAACTGCTGAAACTTTTTTTTTTTTAGTGTATGGTAAATGTCTTTTCTAAAACAAAAGTCATTTTGTTCCTCAGAGAATATTAATTATGCATAAATCATATTTTTAAAAAAGTGTGATTTTCTGGATGAGAAAATTTGTTGCTTGTAATCTAAAACTTTGCCAGTATACAGTATCCCACTTCATCCCATTTATCTCACAATTATCAGCAATGTTTGTGGAACAACAGAGTTTTTTGTTTATTTGTATTTTGAATACTTGATCTGACCTATAGGATGGTCCCTGTACCCTTGTTATTATAGAGAACATATTTAAATGAGTATTTAACTACATTCAAGCGGTCAGGGTGACAAACAACCCTTAACATTTATGCGCATAAAAAGGAGACAGCTAACCACAAATCAAAGCAGGCTGAACATTTATCTTCAATAGAACTAAATGGAATGGGCGAGACAATGAATGTCACCCACCATCTTGCTGATTAAAATGATCCTGTAGACACCGGAGTAAGAGGCAAGACAAAGAGAGACATAAACAGGACAGAGGAGAGCGGATGTATAGTAAAAAACCGAGAGCAACGAACCCCTGACAGTGAAATATTGTTTCAGGAGACGGGACGGATAGAGAGGATAAAATGAGAGAAGCGGGGAAAGTGCAACAGAAAGCTTGGAGGATCAAATCTTGTTAACACTGTGGCATGACCTTGGCCAGCAGCTGACTCCAGAGATCATCTTTAGGTCACAGTCACTGAGCCACTCTGTTTAATTGACATTAGCCACAGCTGCATAGTCAGGGCACGGCGAGAACTCACACCCACAACGCTCCTCCTGTGACTACGCAAGGCCAAGTTTTCACCATTTTTTTTCTAGAAACTCTCCAAAAGATAATGAGCAATTACAACGCAATGAATATTACAGATGTTCATTAATGTATAGTTTTCTGCAAGCAAACATTAGCAAGATTTTTCACTGGGTTGGATTGGTTTCCTTAGACTGATGTCGGAAAACTTCCAGTTTGTTTATTCTGCACATACTGATGATATCCAGCGTATTTTTTTTTACTAAATCAAATACAGATGGTAAACAATAAACATCTAAAATAGATTTATCTCTAAAATTGTTAAGAATTTTGATGAGTGTTTCTGTTGTATTGTTATACAACTATATTAAAAACTCTTACCGTAGGGAGTATTGATTTAGGGTGAAGCTTTCCTGGTTCATGTTGAAATCATGCATCATGCTTAAGGAAATTTTTTACATTCGGCTCATCTGTTTTTGACAACAATAGAGAAACTGTCTTTATCTTATATATGTATAAATGTTAAATTAACTACCACTGAACTTATAGAATCAAATGAGCAGCGGTGGTTCTGGTACAAAATGACGCCCTAAGCTAGCCATTTGGGATACAGATGCATTTTGGACAAATGCATCTGTATCCCATAAGAAATTGAAGTAGGTCTTTAATTTAATTAAATCAAAAACAGTTACTGGATTCCAAGGTGATTTGTAGAATGAAAAGACCAAAAGTTTCCCATACTCAAATAAAAAAATGTAACCAACAGTGGAATCATCTCTTTATATTCAACAGAGATGCTTTGATACTTTATATTCAACATTATCAACAGTAAACATATGGCATCACAAACCGTCCCTGCAGCAGGAAATTACATCAGAACAGCCCCTGACGTCCGAAGGTTCCTCAGATTCCCACGTCTGTGTTTAGTCATCATTTATGACTTTGTCAGTACAGCTGTACTCTGTGTAATGTTTCTGTGTAAGAATAACAACACGATGTGTCAGAAGAACACAGAGCCAAAGCTTGATAGTTCAGGAAGGAGTTTGTTATTGACGGCCTCTGTGTGAGTCAGGCTTCATGACTGACCCCAGTGTCTCTGTGCAGTTTGCATGTCTGGAAGCAGAACTTTCTTTGATGACCACCAGATTTATAGGGACGCTTTTCTTATCGCACCTATGAGGGCAGCTGAACAGGGTGGGAGAACAAGGTCTTTTAGAATTTATACCTTGTCAGGGTGTTGGGAAAGCTTTACATTCAAAAGGGGAAGGATCAGATGAACAAAGTGATTAATCTTGCATTTATTCTACTTGGAAGAAAAAAAAAAACTGTCACTGCTGTTTTTGGTTTAAAGATGAAGCATGAAGTCTAGTACAACATGACGTTGAAGGGAAATGTAATTTATACACATTTACATAATTATGATAAAACATCTTGTGCTCTAAAATAAATATGTTTTAAAGTCATAGAAACTACAAACACTGAAAGCATTAAACTTACATAAATCATGATTGGTCTTCAGATAGCTTTTCAAAGCAGTAATTTTTCAAGGTTTCCCCAAGAAAGACAACAAAAAAAAAACTTAACTGAATTATGCTGAATGGATCTGTGGTTGCTAATAGACAACAAATAAAAATAATAGAGTGAGTACTTTTGCAACAAAGATGCATATAGTTATGAGGAGAGATTTCTCCTCTGCACATTTTTTTTTCAATTAGAAATACATTTTGATCCTTACTTAGAAATCATAAAACATTTTGATTTTAAGGGAAGGAACAACCCAAAGCTAAAGGAAAATAACCACACACAATTCATGCCAAAGCTACTCAAGGAACAGTTTTAACACAAAGACAAATATCCACAATGCCAGTGTGACTGAAGCTGTTGTGAGTGATTGCCTTTGTGTACTAGTAGTAATATAATAGTATATTATATTATATATTATATTATAGTATAGTATATTATATATTAACATAATAGTATATTTTGTCAAAACAAAATATACTATTATGTTGGGATCATGTTAATTCAAAAAATACATTTAGCTTTAAATGTAATTCATATTTTTCCTCTCCAGCCCACGTGAAGAAGAGAATTTCAAATTCTAATAGTATAACAGCATTTTAGCTAATTTTCAACTTTAGCCAAAAACATGTTGTGGCAAACTGACATGTTAAACGGTCTATACAGAAAAATAATTATACTTGGATTACTGTAGTGCAGTTAAATCCTTGTAAGACAATCATGGACCGATTATGTGGAGAAAAGAGAGACTTGTACAATCAAAAACATGGCTTGCAAAGCACGGTATTCTGGTCACACAGTAACTACGAAGAACATTTGACCCATGGTTGTGCAACTCCAACTATCGGTACTCTTCAGAGCCAAAGGAGAAATGTCAACTTCCATGTTAGTGCAGCCAGAGTTAAACTGTGTAAAATACAGTTGTTTTTTTTTTTTTTTGTAAATATTTATTTGCATTAATGTGAATTGCACGATGCATTAGAATCAAAGCATATGGTGCTAAATTATCAGGACTCCCAAGATTCAGCTCGTATAGGTAACATTTTCTCCTGGGCACCTCACTGGCTATATCAGGATTCTTCACTTTGTGAGCTCATTTAAAATTTATATACACACACACACAGACAAAAGTCCATGTTCCATCTTGCTCAAAATAGGCTTTTTGAAATAAACCAAAGTCTCTTCACTTTGTTTTATACTAGAATAAGCAGCTCTTCTTAATCAATGTGCAAAGGTTGTCTGACAAGTGTTGGTTGTATATGCCTCACCTCTGACCCTGCAGTTGCTCCTCAGTGAAGCTCTCTCTGCTACCTAATCTCAAATGCCTTCCCAGCCCCACTCTAATTCATTACTTCCCCTTCCACTGCCCTGCCAGGGTCACGGTAATGGCATGCAATGCGCCGGACCCAGTTATGACCAAGGCCTGCATTTGATCTTCCATGCATCCCTCTGATATATAAATGTTTTTGTGAAGGCATCGCTATGTGTTGTCCATTTACTATGTCTGTCCTTTGGTTGTAAACCTGCACTGTTTTTATGCTAATTAGCACAAAAAACAGCCATTCCAGACAGATGTTTTACTCCTCCTTTCTGCTGAAAACAGTGGGCAGTGTAACTGCAGTGATTAAGGCAAGAGAACAATAGCTTCAGCAGAAATGAGTGTGTGAGTTATGGTGTCACTGGGACGACCTTAGTCTATTAAGGAGTAGTGGGGAGTTTGATGAAGGTCTTAGGAGAATGAACTTGAATAAAGATGACAGACTGCAACAATTCAGTTTCAGAAGATAAAAATGATTTTGGATGGAAAAAAAAAACCCAGCAGGAGAACCAAACTATAAAAACTGACTTCGATTCCCAGGCAGAACAGACACCTTGAGAAATATACGCATCTCTGTCTTGTTCCACAAGGTGATGTTTTCTGAGGCAAACGTTCGCAGGCTCATAGCAAGGTCAGTTAGTTACGTCTCATTTATTGGTATTTAAAATGATTTGCAAATGTGGCCCCCGCATACATAGTCATTAAACATAGGTGTCTAGGATTACTGCCATGGTTCACATATTGCAGATGAAGAATAGGGCTGGTTTTATATTCAATCGTTTGCGCAGACATGACATAATAAGCAATGAGATCAGGACTAATTTGACAGTTAATTTTCTAATGAATAATCTCATGTGTCCTGTGTCTGCTGAGGAAATTTTTACTCCTATGCCGCCATTGGCTTTCTCCTACTTTCTTGGGTTTGCTCTACACACCAGGGTGATGTAATAGTTTTAGCCTCAGTTCTCATCTGTGCAGACCAGATTATAAATTCACCATGTGCCCTGATGAGTTTTCTCTTTTGGCTTATTTTTACTCTAAATTTAGTGTGTCTGAATCAATTGAATTTGGAAAATTAATACAGCCTATTTGAAATTGAGAAATCACACTGACGAAGCATTTAAACGGACCTATAGCAGCAGAATCCCTTAAAATTAATATTTTTAAAGAGACTGAGGAAAGCATCTTCTTTTAAAATAACGTCAACAGGTTAAGAAATCTTTTTAACGTCATGCAAACTCTTGCCAAAGTATTTCCATTTTAACTTTTATTGTGAACTTAAATCTGCTGTTGCTCTTGCACCTGGATTTCTCCTTTATGGGACAATAAAGGACAATAAAGGCTGTTTCTGCTATCCGTTTAATGCTACAACCTGAAACTTCAAGATATTATATCTAGATTAATATACTGTTGCACTTCTGTGTGAAGTCTTCTGGGGAACATCTCTGACCTTGAGCTGCATATTTACAGACTAAAATTGTTTCACATTCTTTATTACTTAAGGTGTGTCAGAATGCAGAATAGAGAGCATCAAAGTCATACATGTGCTTTTATCTAAGACATTTTGTTGAAGCTTTGACCCTATGTTTTAGGCTAACAGTATCAGAGCTACAAACTTAAAATGAGTAAACAGCCTGATAAAGAATGTTGGTTCTGTTTTGGGGACTACTGTGGAACATTTGGAGATTACTATGCAAAAAAGGACTATTCATAAAATCAGGAAAATAGCAGATGACCTTGAGCATCCTCTTCATGAGACAGTTCCACAACAACACTGTCTTCAGTCAGATGTTTCTCCAGATTTGCAATAACACAGGCCGCTACAGGAGAGCCTTTCTGCCCACAGCCGTCAGCATCTGCTACAAGTCACGGTATGAGTTACAACAACATTAAATTTCCTTTTGAGATTAATAAAGTATTTTTTAATTTAATTTAATTTGAATGTTTAGGGTATTTCCTTGCTGAAAGGAAGACCTTCTCTCCAGTCTGATGTTCTTTACAGTCTCTAGCAGGGTTTTTACGTGATTTCTTTGTAATTAACTCCACCGATCTTCCCATCAACTTACAATCAGCTTTACTGCTAAAAAGACATATTCCTACAATATGAAGCCATAACCATAATGTTTCAATGTGGAGATGGTGTGTTCAGGGTGATGTGCAGTAATACCTTTCTGCATGTAGGTCGCATAGCTCTATTTTAGTCTGACCTTATCAGAACAACTTCTTCTACATCTCTGGTGTGTTCCCTGCATGGCTTATGACAAACTATAAACAGGAATTTGTGTGGCTTACTTATACCCAGGGTCGCATAAAATGCTTGTCTAATTATTGTACTTTCAGACTTTTTCACATAAGCTTTGGCTCTCTGCTCTAGAGTAACATGGATCTTTGAGTAGTGATTTCCATGCTTGGTAGGTGGATTGTCGGGTCTTCTTAGGTTTGCATTGCAATTTACTCTTTCTAACATTTGAAGAAATATGAAACATTGCATAGTCTCATGTTTTGCAAGCCTCCTGCATTAAGTTGAATTTTTATGCCTTTGATATTGTGTAAAAGCCTAAAAAACACGGAACAGCTGCGTTTGCTAAATAGGTAACTTCTGAATGGAAATGACTGCACTGTAAGTCATGATTTGCCTTTGAACATGACCCAAATGCAGACAAGAGAAAGGGAGGTAATTGGTGACTTAATAAAAACTGAAAAACTTAGCAGCAAAACAAGGACACATCTGAAAACTTTTCTGGTGTGTGTTGTTCAACATACCTGAATTAAATAATTAGATAATTAAGACACTTTAGAAGTTGGCTGCTGGTTGACAAGGTTATCTGTTTATTTTATTCAGGTGTTTTGGAACGGGGTCAAATCTAAAAATCTGAACTGACGTTTGACGCCCGTATCACAAATGATCAAACCTAAGAAAGTAAAACACATCAAACCTCCAGTGGATTTACAGGTAAATGTAACTCTCAAAGGAATAAAACTCATAAAATTAATGAATTCAATAAAATTTCAGTCTAAACAGTGACTCAGTGATTTGTCTTCAATAAAACTTGTCTTATATAGAAAGAAGGAATTCTTGCTGATAAAAAAGTGCAAAGTCTAGGAACATGTTTCACAAAGTATAATAAAAATTCACAGCCTTTTACCGGTGCTGCCAAAGTTCAGTTTGTGTTTGCAGTAATAAAGCTAATTGATGCTTGACATCATGTTTTAGGTTAAATAAAAGGCAATATATGAAACACATATCTATAATAGTCCCTCCAAAGTCAAAGAACTCTGCAGTGAAAATTATTGGCATAATGCAAAGAGCTCAGGTTAATGACAGCTGCTCCCATTATATCGCATAAAGTTTCATAGTTTCAATAAAGTTGTCCACCATTACTGTGCATTGGCTGCCCCCTTTTTGGGAAATCTAATCCTCGTCATCCTCGTCACAACCGTTTGATGTAGCCGTTGCTTACTCCATCCTCGCGCGCAATTCCTCATGTGGTTTTTCATTCAGGCGGCTGCCAGAAGCCCTCGCTGTGCCTTCCATAACTCTTACGTCCGTGAAAGATTTTTAATTAAAATGAAGACAGCTGGCTGAACTGTGGAGATGTCACAAATAGTTTTCGCCTCCAAAGAAGCCCATCATGCGCTCCAGACATCAGATTGCAGGCAATTCCAGCTTTTTTGAAGAACTTGTTAATCACACCTTCTGCTTAATTCAATTATCAACAGCTGCAGATTGATGCATCCAAAGACAGCGAGATAGGGAGAAACAGAGAATTCAATTGCTTTCCCTCAACTTATGGGTTGTCATATGTCCCCTTTCTGTATTATATATTGGTACGATGGCGACCCCATGCATTTACTGTATTGGATTTTTTTATTACTCACCTTTGAGCTTGTGCTAAAGAATAGGCAGTGACCCGACGGAGTGAGCATAAGTGACCTGTTTCTTGTGAGTACGAGTGTGTGTGCATTTATACCTGTTATAAATACATATGTTACATATATGTTTTTGGAAGAGTGACAGTCGGTTTGTCTTGTCAAGACAGGGGTCAGATGGCCAAAGGGGATCTGAGAGTTGATTTCATGTAGCTAAGACATGGGAGAGGTTGACTGCCAGGGTTGAGTGTGGGAGCTGGAGAGTTGGAAGGTCATGTTCATAAATTGTTACCAGTGAGCTGAGGCTTAATTGAAAAAGCTGGAGACGGAAGAGACCCTTGATCTGCGGCCCAAGACCCCTCCTCTGTGACCTCTATGTCTTCAGTCATTCAAGTGTTCTTGGTTAGTCTTTGACAAATATAATGACGTTTTTCTATGGTTTCACATATTTAAATAATTCAGCGTCTGCCATGTTTGTTTGGTTTGTTTTTTATCTTTCAGTTTTGAATGCACTGTTGCTTAGTTTTTCTAGTGAATTTCTCAGATCGTTCCCAGCAATTGCGTAACAGTAAGTGAAATTCTCAAAACAATATGTACAAAAAGGAAAACAGGTAATACCTGTAAAAGATATCTCTTTCTCAAAACCGTTATTTCATCTCAAAAGGAAATATTTGTGTCGATGAACATGCAGTGCCTCAGAATGACAAATCCTTGTTTTATTGTGTACGTAGATAAGACAGACAATCCTGTTAGTTCTGTTTTCAATATAATTGTGTAATATTGCTGGATAGTCCTCCGTTTGTGAGAAAGTGACATGTTGAATATAATAACTGAGACATGGAAGTGGAAACATTATGTTTTAGGCTGTTCTGATGAGGCACAAGATCACTTTACTACATTAAAAGAGTCATGAACAGGCTCACTTGCAATAAAGGATCCTTCTCCTCTGAGCCAGAACTATGAAGATAGGTAGAGAATGGGTCTTTCAGAATATCAAAGTCTCAAAATGCACAACAGTCGCATTCAGATCTTTGAGAGGCTAACCTAGTCTCTGGACTTCAGCTCTACAGAACATCTGTGGATGAAGTGTCCAATCAACACTCAAGAATCCTCAAACATTTAGAGAGTTTCTTTAAAAGGGGAAGCAAAGTTAGTCAATGTATGTTCACCCAAACCCACTTACAAGTTTGATGTCACTTGAGTTTTCTGTTTTGTGTCCCTCCAAAGAAATTAAACTCCTATAACATTTTAGAGCAGAAGAAAATGAAGTACCCGTATTTCTCATTGAAGAATTTATTCCAATGCGAAGTGTTAACAGCTCCAGTTTGTTGTAACATTTTATTCCTTTTATGCCTTCATACCTACAAGATCTCTGACCAAATACGTTGGCCTTACTGATATTCATCTGACTCTATCCATCTTTCAGCTGCTGTTTGAGATAACCCCACTCCTGTGTTGACAAAGCAACGGCTCATTTATAAAGCAGAGCTTCCAGCTTCCCATCCCCTATGGACACTGAAATCTCTCCACCAAACAAAGCAATCATAAGCATGAATAGGTGTCTGCTGTGAAACTCGATCCAACGTGTCTGTACATTCTACACAGGTGATACATAGTCGCTGTCTTTTGAAGCAGACCTGTTAGCCGACTGAGCATTTGGCAAGAAAGAAGGAAAATCTGTCATTTCACACAGGGAGGAAATCTATCCCTGGTATTCATTGTTCTGAATGATAGGCAGGAGATGCTTTAACATATCATTTTGACACGCAGGGCGTTATGACACGAACAATTTTACTCCTGCATTCATTGAAGGAAGGAAAGTTCTTCTCATGTTACCAAAAGGGATGAAAATGTGGTTGTTCTTTTAAATCCCATATTTTGCTTTTGTTTGAAACGGATCAAAAATAACTGTTTTCACAAACTTTTTCCAAACACAAATCTGGAAAGTGTGGTTACAAGGAAGGTTTTGAGCAATATTAATTGCAAAATAGCTCAAGTTCAAACAATTCCAACATATGAATATGTATTGATCTAAACCAATACATTGATTGGCTGTATTTTTAGAATCCTTGTTCTTTTCACTGTTGCCATGCAGCAGAAAAAGGTCCTGGGTTTGAATCCCAGAATGCTAGTTCAATTGAATACTTTAAATTTTCTGTATCCAGGTGTGAGTGAATATGTTGCCAATCGATGCACAACACAAATTATTGCAGGGACCTCAGTGCACAAGTCTGTATGCTGGAAAAAATGATTTTTTTTTTCTCATGCTTTTTAAACCCAGCCTAAGTGCACCTGCCTGGTAAAAGCTGATTTGAGATCTGAGCATGGAAAAGATACCGATCTTTGTTTTTTTCTTCTTCTTCAAAGGCAAGTGCAACAGACCGATAATGTAGCACAGCAGCCCATATCCTCCAAACATAAGCAAACCACAACTGATGAGTCAATGATTTAATGATAAAAGCAAATCTTAAACAGAGACATGCCCCTATCTGAATTACCCACAACCAAAAATTAATAATCCTGGAACAGTAATCTTTCTGTATCATATAGACTATTTCTCTCCTGACAACTGACAACATCCTAAGGTCTTGCAGTTACAGAGAACAATCTTAACAAAAAGTTTGTATAGAAGCAGTAGAAAAGTCTTTTTTGGGGGTGGGGAAGTGTAAATAATCCTACTTTTCAACATTAGATTGATCAATTTTCTTTTGCTCGTATGACTCTCCAAACAATGTTTTATGAAATCAGACAGAAATATCCCAGAAATAATACCTGCTGGAATATTGTGCAGGTCAGGGCATTGTCCCTGCATTGTTTGGTGAAGCTTTCTTTTGGAGCCTGAAAACACCTGTTTCTATTTCCATAAAGTATGTCTGTTATAAGAGAGCTGCTCATGCCTCCATATGTCGGAGGATTTTTACACTTTTCAACCATGTTATATCTCTTCCTTGTCAGTATGTCAGCCATCTGCTTTAGAACAGTTTTAAGCATGTGGAGGGTGGGGCTGGGGACTGTTTCATGACTCAGAGGTGTGAAAATCACCCCCTCTTTTACCCCAGATGCTTGTGTGCCATCTCCTCGTCCACTGTGTCCACCTAACGTCCCAGGACAGCAGTTACGGAGGGTGATTGCTCAGCTCTGGTCTGCTGGCTGCCTCTTCGTTAGGGTGCAACAGAAACAATCCCATTAAGTGGTGGATCGCCTTTCACACAGATTACTGAGCATCTGGCAGTCCTGCTGGAGAGGGGGACAGAAACAGATTTTAGATCATGAGGTCACAATGTTGGGGGGAAAAAGATGCAGATTAAAAACCTGAATCAGATTCACCTTTTATAAACAGAAAAATTTGATTTGAACAGATGTAAATTACTCAGGCTCATTTAAATTGCTTTATTATTAGTCTCCTATATTTAGAAATAAGGGAGATGGATTTTTCTTACATTTCCCAGCTTTAATAATATATTTCTAATGTAAAAAAAAAAAATCTAAATAAAGTCAAACTGATAGAAAAAAAACTAGTAGTACAATTCGCTAAAAATACTTTTTTATTTTAAAATAAAATTTCTATTTTAACAAGAAATGGTGCAGTGTCTACAATAACCACATGTCATATAACACGCACATAAACGTTTTAGATGAAAACATCAACTTTTTCTCTTTAAAAACTAAATTCTTTAAATTGTCCAAAAGAAATTCCCCAATGACCACAAGGATCTGCCGATATTATGCTGGTCTCTTTCTTTTTCTCTTTGTTGTTTCACATCTTTCAATGCATTGCCGATGCTTCATATAGTCCAGTTCTTCAGATTGGTATTGTGTTCTGGTCTCCGTGGGGCTTTGGGCCAAAGCGATGCTGACTCACTTTAACCCCGGGTGAAAGGTGAGAACTCTGAGAACAGAGCGTTCTGGTCTGCTAGAGAAGACCTGCGTGCTCTGTTCTGCATGCTTGAGTTTGGGAAAAGGGGGTGACACGATGATGAAGAGCGAAGAATAGGTGACTAAAACAGAGTAATGAGAGAAAAGGATTAGAGAGTGAAGACAAATGAGGGAGATTTAATGGTACATTCAGGGAGAGCTTTAAAAAAAACATTAGTGGTTAAAAACTTTGTATCAACCACATTATAACAAATTTGTTTCTGAAGTACAAAAAAAACTCATGCTCCCATCCATCTCATCCCTAGGTCAAATGGTGAATTTGTTTTGTAGAATTTCTGGTCCAGCATTTTAAACAAACTGTCTTTTATGAGGCAAACATGTAGGAACATATTTTTTTACATCATAAAAGGAGTAATATCATCATACTAGTCCCTTCATCTTACATATTGGAGAAGAAGAAATGGATTCTGAACATGTACCTCAACATGCTTACATGCGTCAAGACTGGGATTATGTTGCACCTTATTTTTGTAAAAAAAAAAAAAAAAATCCAACACAATCTGCTGACAGTAGTGCTGTTGATAGTTTTCTGAATCCAAAGTTTCTTCTCTGCTGGTCGGTCATAGCCCAAATATTAGAATTAATATTTTCATCACCTCTGACCTTCAGTGTTCAGGTGGAAAGAGCACACCTTGGGGGCTTCTGGTTGTTGCTTTAAAATTAGAATTGCAACCACATTCGTATTGCTCTCTTCTCCATTGTTAATATAAAAAATAATTCAGGTTTTTGACAGGAATAATCTATCTCTGGTGCACCTTGCAACTGTAAGCACAAGTTAAGATTTGTCTAAATAAAGGTACATCTGCAGACAGCCGGTCATGGTCAGACATCTCGACAGGTTTGTGATCACTGCAACAGACTGAAGGGTGTATGGTCTTTTGTTGAGTGGTTTTATTGAGTGTGTTGAGCACCTGCTTTTGTTCAACCTGGCACATCGCTCACATTAATTAACATTTCCTTCCTCGTGAACCAGGACAAGGTCCCACAGAGGGGTTCAAATATCTCACTCTTCCCAAGATCCATTGTCCTCTGTACCACATGTGTTGAAACAGCAGTAGGTACAGAGCACATGATCTTACATGTAACGTGGTCCACCAAATCCAACATCTTGCTGTTCATTCTTTTGTTGCAGCCACATATGTCTACACTGACCACATAGTGATGAAGGCCAGTAGAAAAACCTTCCCTTGCTTCTGGTAATCAGGAACTAATAACTAACAAGAAATGATTGGTTTTATTACTAATTCTATTACTATTGTATAATTGTCTTTGGCTTAGTTGTCTTTAAGCATGTATTTATATGTGATAATTAGATCAATTAGACAATTAGAACATTCCTGCTCTGTGAGAGAAATTTTCCCAACAATAAAAATTCAAACATCCCTCTCCCCAGCAACACTCTTCTGCTCAATCTTGATCATTTCAAGCTGTTTTAAATAAGCCAGAAACATGAAGCATTTGCTGGGTCCAACCTAGGGTCCCATTCCAGCAGGAAAACCTCATAAGTGACGTGTCAAGCATATATGTTGAAATTATGTCAAGACCTCTTCAACATATTTCTGTGGCTGAGACCAGCCCCACACAGGAAGGTTATTTCAGCTGCTTGTATCCAAGATCTCATTCTTTGTTTTGTGATCCGTATTTCATAATTATTTTGTTTAAGCTCCATCTTCACCATAACAAATCAAAGCACTGTAGAAGATATTAATCAAAAATTATAAGATGTCTTTCTTTTCAAAAGGCCAGGTAATATTTGTGCCTCTAAACCTGTTTTATGTAACTAGGCTGAGGGCAAAAATGGATCTTTAGTTGTAAAGATCACAAACCCTTGGTCTGTGGAATAAGAGAAAATAGTTGCTGTCAGTGTAACTCGAAGTTTGGGTTTGAAGACACATATCAATTACTCATTAAGTTGAACATTTTCATTTAACTCACAATTATGAAAGGAATTACATTAATCCACCTGTAAATAACCACTTTGTTTTATTTTTCTGTTGACGTTTCAACAATTTTTTTGCACGTACTGCAGTTTGTTAAACCTCTAAATGTCGCCACTAGAAAATTTTGAAGCATTTTTTGTCTTATTTTATGAATAAATCTTTCAAAAATAACTAGAGTGTATGAGCTCCATAGCTGTCAACCACAACTTACTGTAAATTACTTCTCACTCCCATTTCAAATTCATATGGTGGTTAGACAGGTTAAATTATTTTATATATGTCACGCTGTAACTACGCTGCTATTTGACATTTGTCCTTTTTTTCTGTTGAGAAATTATGAAGAATGTGACAGCTATTTTAGAAGTAGGGGCTATTTGAAGAGTAGAGCATACCTAAAAAATATGTATAGCAAAATAACAGTATAAAGTTGCCAACATGCCTCATGGCTGTCTTCAGAACAAAACAGATGCGCTGTAATTTATGGCCACTTTCTGTGATTGGAGGAGAGAGCTTTGAATCGATCTGGGACCTCTCTCTTTCACCTGTTAAGAGCTTTCCTCTTAATTGGCCACCGCCATCATGGCTACTGCCAAATCTGCGGCCTTCTCTGTTGCACAATAGTATGTTAGAGTATGTGTAAACTGTGCCTATTTTTCTTCTGCTCTGACTATTGATTTTTAAATGAAGTATCAAAGAAAATCAATAGTAATCAACAAATAGTAGGCAACACGCAGTAGTGTCAGATCCCTGGGGCAGAGCTTAATCATTTTAGATGCCTGCCACAATACGGGGACAAAGGATGCACAAAAAAGTTGGGAACCCAGTGGAAACAGAAAGTGAAGTTGGATGAGACATTTGTCATTAGAAAAGCAGTGAGATAAGGAGAAAAGATTGGCAGGCTCTGCCTCCACAAACCCGAACACTTCCTTTTCTTTCCTTTCCCTCACTGCTATTCCTACTTTTCTCTGGACTGTGACAGATCATTCACCCATAGTTTGGGGCGATTCGTGTAAAAACATTACAGTATCCCTCAGGGTGGAGATCTAGTTACACCAAAACAAGGTTTTTCCAAAGAAATCTGTCAAAAATACTTAATCATTTTCTAAGCGAACTGTGGAGCTGGTAGACTACCTGCCATTCACTGTCAACACTTAGTCATCTATCAAAGTCACATGTATCTGTACCTGAATGCTGAGTCGATGTTAAATCCAAACAAGTGACAAAGTGTGACCCAACCCTAAATGAATGACACATAAAATTGCTACCCACATGTTAAACTTCCTTAGTTTGCAATGTGGGTATAACAATGGAACCACTATCTGTTCGCACCCTTGTTTCATAAAAAAAGAAAAGTATATTCATGAACTAAAATGTTTTAATTTATGAGGTTGATTGCAGTAAATACATGCAGATGCAAAAATACAATTCGCTATTATTTTTGCGTCGGTTTGCAGTTCTTTCTTCAGCCATAAACACAGTTGTAAAATTTCACAGAGACAAAGATGTGGCATTTCTTTATTAGTATTTCAGTCAATAAAGAACTCAAAGCCTACCAAGCATTCCCCAAAACTTTAAGAACATTTGAAAAGACAAAGTCCGTCCAAAGAATCATTCTAAGAGCTTTAGTTCATGTTAAGTCCACCTGATCTGTCTCCAATAAAATAACAAAACAAAACGTAAAGCTGTTTTTATGAAAAACAATATGGCAGCATATTACTGTTTTCTCCATTTCAGTTTATCGGCTTGTTTCATTCAGAGGAGTTTATTCTTTAATAACCACACCTGCGGTACTTGTATCTCAGCAGCTTTTGAGTCATAAGTAGAACAAGATCTTTAATTTCAGGATTTTGTAGTGATCAGATCAGTGCTGTGAACTGTAGGATTTCTTCATGATACTGTGGGATATGGGCATGTAAACATTCAGAGGTGATGGGATAAAGTTACACAACAACCCACAGCTGCTACTGTCAAAGTGCATGTCATTGCTGGAATCATTTCCTGTACACTGATGGTTTGATAGCGAAGTTGACTCTCACCCTTTTCTGCAGAAGTTTTTTTTTGCTTAAAATTCGGTAAAATGTTATCTAAAAGGTGCACCCAGGTGTTAAAAACTTCTGATTTTAAAACTAGTACAGTTTGAATCCCCTTTAATATGTGCTTGGGAGAGTGTGTTTGACTCTCCCAGGCAAACACACTGGGAGAGTCTAGTTTAACTATAGTTAAATTAGACTATAGTGTAATTTAACGCTGACCCTCCCCCTCTTGTTGCTTTGCATTGGTGGTCATTTGGGTGAAAAAGGGGCTAGTCTTTATGTGGAAACCAATGAGTTTTATTGGAGTAACTGTTTTATTTGAAATTACAGTTAAATAGATTATTGTCATTTCATGTTACTTCAAAGACTGTTGGGAACAGTATTTTAAATATAAGAAATTAATCCAAACTGAGTCTTATCTAATTATCTGATTTGTATTTTTATTACTGTATTTTTATGTCTTGTTTTGCACCATTGTTCTCTTGTGTGTGTATCACACTGTCTTTAAATGAGCTCAAAAATAAATTGAGCTTCTCTTCAAATACAATAGATTTTATTGTGATTCTTTTTTATGTTTTTGTAGGAATACTGTGAAACTGTAATATTTGACTGAAGGTTATCAATTTATAAGAATCTCGCTCTGGCCCATGCCTGGTTCTGATGGTATCATAAAGTTAGAAATTATTTCAATAAATAGTTTTAAAAAATATTTTTTTCTTTAGTAAAACATTTACTAAAGAATGGTATGAATTATGGTTTATTTTTTTTTTACAGTGGTTCTATCCTTCAACAATTTAAGACCAAACATTAATAACTCTAGATCATATATATATATATTTTAGTCTGAATACAAATAGGGAAAAAAGAAATTCTGCATCACATTTCAAGCAACACTTTCCAAGTAAATTTTAGTTGAACCTAAGGTGCCACTTTTGCCAAGTTTCATGGTTCCAGCTTCGATGTCTGTCCCTCCAGCCTCCCCTCCCTCTCTGTATCCACCACCGCCCACCTTACCACCAGAACAGGCTGCAGTGCCAGGCCTCCCTCCAGGCTACAGTGCTGCTAAAGTGACAACATAAGGTCCATTCTGTTCCCTGTCACTCACAGCCTCAGGCCCACTGTTAAATGGAAAAGGCTTTTAGAGGCTGTAAATGGGGAATGGAGGGAGAGAGGTAGGTGGGTCACAGTGGACGTGTCGGCCTTTGTGTGCCTGTGTGTGTGTGTTTGTACATATGCCACGCACAGATGCATTATAGTATATGTGGACTTTTAGGTATTTGTGTGTGTGTGTGAGCAGGCTCGCACCAGGGAGTTGAAGAGATTTGTGCGTAAATGAGGCTGGATTAGCCTGTAAATTAGTCTTCCAATGTGACCTGTGACCATCCAAATACTTTCAATGTTTTAGTATTACAGAGCTGTGTTTTCGTCTCATTTTTGACATGCTTTCTCTGCAGCTTCTAAGAATTTCTGTGCGTCAGTCTTTTTATTTCTACATTATAACAAGCACCTGTTGGATTCTGTTAGCATTATCACAAATGTATTACTGCCACTAAAATTAATACATTTGAAAGTGTATTTATTTTCTCTAACAGTAACATCTATAGTTTAGGATATGATGTTCTCCCTTGGCCAGAACAAGTAAAGAGAGAAAAGAATGGCACTGTTTGCATAATCTATGAGAAACAATTGACATTGCCTTTTAAGCAGCCTTAAAACCCATTCAGTCAGTGATTTCTTTGTGACGGAGACATACCACACAAAGAGGTGAATGTGAGGACAGCTTTGATTAATTGATTATTGGTTGTAATATTTATAAGGCATGGTTGGTAAAGTCTGCTAATAATGTATTACTTTGCAATCGGTGCTGACTTACAGAGCCTGGCAAAAGTATTCATACTACTTGCCATGTTTCATGTTTTGCCCCATTAAAATCACCAAATTCTGTACGTTTTATTTGAATTGTATGTGATAAGTGCAAAATAGTTCATAACTGTGAAGTGGAAGAGAAAGGATACATTGTCTTCAAATTTTTTCAGGTAAAAATATGTGTGGTCTACATTTATGTTTAGTGCTCTTTACTCTGATATGCTTCATGAATTTCATTTAGAGGTAATGGAGTCCACCTGTGTGTAATTTTATGTAGGAAGGCCTCCTTATTTATTCATTTTACTTGCAAAATAATCAATTGTGGTGCTTGTTTAACAAAGGTGTATTGTAAAATTGATACAAATCAGGTGGTAATTATATTGGAGTCCATTCACTTGTCTGGTCTTAACTTCGTAATGCAGAGTTCTGTTTCTACGTTGATTTTTATGCAAAGACAAATATGCCTGTTTTCCAAAATTGAATACTTTTTTCTCCTGATTGTATGTGCTTTTTTCATAACACCTGAAGTACCAGCCAAAGCATCACTACTACTAATTTGAAGAATGAAGAAACTCTCCCTTTTATTGCCAGGGTCTGGGGAAAGATGACCTGAGTACAACTTGGGGAATCAGATGTTGGAGGCAGAACCTCTAGGTGTGGTCTATTGAGGATTTCAATCTTTTAATATTGTCAGATGCGATCAGGGGCCTGTTGGGTGGTTGTTTGTGCGTAAAGGTAATGTTAGAATGATTAAAACAATTAATTATCTTCACATTTTGCAACATAATCAATATGAGTAACTTTATTAATTGTAATCATCATCAGCTTTATTAAAGACACAAATAGGTCCAAAGAAAAATACTAATAATTAAAAAAAAATCAAAAATCAGTCTCATAAAAAGATAATAACCACATGTTCAAGTTACTGATTTACAGAAAGGCCAGACTACCAGTGATTCCATATTCTGGACTTAGACCTGACTGAGTCATTTTGTAATTAAAAAAAAAAAAAAGTGCAGATGAAAAAGCTACTTTTAAAAACAATTTCTTGTTAATTCATCATAACCACGTTGGAGGTGGACGTATTTTTGCATGAGAGAATGAAGGATTAGCTGCAGCGTGTCATGCTGTTGTCAGCGGTAGGCGTGATGATCGTCAGCTGAAGGCTCTCACCTGTCACTGCCAAGGCAAAGTTTGGGGACTGCTGGCGCCGGCCCAGTCTAAACAGGAGTCAGTCCTCTCTGCCTCAACAGGTCTGCTTCAAAGAGCGCTCCTCGCAGGGAGGGTAAGAGAAACAAAAGTTCAGTTAGGATTTTCACAAGCACAGGGTCACCTTGATCTTTCACTCTCCCGCATCTTGTTCATGCATCCTGCTGCATGCGTACTCACCCCTGTTTGTTTGTGACCGGTTTGAAACTTTTAACACCCTGTTTATCCTGTTTTTGGGCTTTAAGCAAAATGTATTGTAGCTACTTACCACATGCAGCTGCTAATATTTGTTGCATGATGTGTTAATATGATGGTAATCTAACAAACTGGTGTGTTTTGTGGTATCAGAAACTAAGACAACCCCTCTCCTTCGGCTTTGTCTTCAGCGTGACCCTGCAAGGCTCCGCTTCTGGCTCCTGCCCTAGTGTGTGTGCGTGTGTGTGTGTATCTGAGCTAGATGTGATAGCGGAGAAAAACCATCTGCTTGGCTGAAATCTGTGTGCTTGATATCCCCTCTGTCTCTGTGGCTGCCCTGCAGATGTTTTGGTTGTATTTAAGCACCACTTTGTTTTTGATTTCTCGTCGTCTGTTTAGAAATTGAGGGATTACGTTCCATCCACTATTGGACATTTGAAGAAGTGCAAGTTAAGCCCACGTGTTGCACCCATGCCATAAAACCGTCTAAACTTTCCACTCATTTTGTGGCACCATGTACAGATTCACAGTCATGTCTTTTGAATACAGGACAAAATTCATCCAAGTGCACAGTACTGTAAGGTTTCCAAATGTGTGCAAGACAGATACATATGATCTCCTTTTCATTGGCGGCGAATAAATTTCGTCTTTTGTAGTCACCAGTAAATGCGTGGAGATGCCGACATACTCTGTTGGCCTTTCTGATTGTCATTGAAATGTTCCCTCTCACCAAGTAATACAGCTACATGTCACTTTTTTTTGTTGTTGTCTTTTGTATTGTTAGCCTTGCACAGAAATTGACCAAATAAGGTTTCAAGCCCCATCTTTCAGTTTTATAATACTCGGCATGCGTGTATCCTGAAATATTTCACTGTTGTTTTATACTTGTACAGATGGAGATGTGTATGTATGGAGCAGACGTGCAGAACTCGTAATTCTGTCCCACAGCTTTTAAAAAGAAGACAAGTGAAATGACACCATGATGGAAGAATAAGACAAAGAACAAAGTGAAGCTAAGGGTTGAAGACTCTCCCCTATCATTAAAATGTGGTGTTCGGTATGGATGCAGTTTTTCAGTCAACTGCAGTGAGAATATAAAAAGAAAAGTGTATCAAGTAAAGGCTTTATAAAGTGAAATATTGATAAGGCATATAGTTGAGTCTTTGTAATATATCACTTGAAAGGACACTTGTAACAAAATTGGGACAAAATAAAAACAAGCTGAAATCCAACTTGGCTGCTAAAAGCATTCAGACAGACCTTCACTTAGTGTTCACATGAACCCAAACCCATAGCAGTCACCATAAAAGTCTCTGTAGCAATAGACGTTCAACTGTACATTTTCAGGAAAAGAAAGTTTTAAAAGTAAAAATACTAGAGCTACATCACAAAGTTCTCTCTTGACAGCGGTTCATTAAGGAACTTAAATAAGTTTTATGTAAGCTTCAATCTACTGTTGGTCAACGCTAATGTTAATATTAACAAATATATCAAAGCTAGTTTTCTAAATATTTATCCAAGACTGTACATTTATTACATTTGTTTGCATTTATTTATTTAAATACAGATAGCGTATTGGTTTATTTTATATTTTTTTCTTTTTGCATTTCAACTTTGTGTAATGTTGAATAAAGAAAAAAAATAAAAATGTTTATTACTTCAATGCAACTGTACTGAAAAAGTACAAAAGATCCACTACAAACAGGGGCACACAGATACCAAACTGTCATTTTGTGTACTGCTACACCCTGAACTCTGAAATATTTTCCTCATGTTTTAAACTTCACAATGAGTTTTCACAATCAGGAACAACTAGACATAAAATATGGAAGTGCTTCAAAATCTAAAGAAAAATTGTAAGAGACTTAAACAAATATTAATTACTAGTTCTACTAATATTATAAAGACACCTGTCTTCATTATGGGAAAGTAAACCTGCGTATTTTCAAGTTTTACCACATACTCTTAGTTGGATTTATGTCCAGACTTTGACTGGGCCATTCTACCACATGAATATGCTTTGAACTAAGAGACACAATTGCAGCTCTGGCTGCTCCAAGCTAAAGTCTACTTAAGGTTTTCTCCCAGGAGTTCTCTATATTTAGCTCCAACTTTGATGAGCTTCCTTGTACCTCCTGAAATCTATGACCAGAGAATGATGCTGCCACCAGACATTCTTACTGTGGGGGAAAATATGATCATGTATTATTTTCTGACCATATTTCTTTTCATGCAGGGCAGAAAATTGAGCTTTGCAATTCGTCTGACCAGAACACCATCCTCACAAGTTGTCATGTGAAGAATATGCCATTGTTTGCATGTTAGGCTTAAAAGTCACTTAAAATTTTTCACACTTCTCTGCTCTTCAAGCATCTGCCTTTTTCTATCAATCTTTGAAGGGAATAAGCAGACTGGGCAAATTTTCTGGCATCTGTTGGATCCAGTTTATCTTCCTTAGAGCCTCTTTACCTCAATGTTAGTGGGATCTCAGTGAAAAGTCTTATCTGTCAAAGTCCAGGCGAGGTTATCAATCCTGACCTGTCTCAGGCTCTGGGACCTCAGACCTCACACAGACCGGTGGAAAGAGGGGACGTTGCAGT
Source organism: Girardinus metallicus (assembly GCA_903067095.1). Classification (NCBI taxonomy): domain Eukaryota; kingdom Metazoa; phylum Chordata; class Actinopteri; order Cyprinodontiformes; family Poeciliidae; genus Girardinus; species Girardinus metallicus. The sequence goes on along the minus strand of CAEGAE010013871.1, from coordinate 26,088 downwards.
CAGAGCTTGTTACTCCCCTGACTAGAAAGAATTTTACAACAGAAGTATTCAGGCAACTAAGCTAAAGGAAACACATTTAAAAGTAATTTTGAATCATCTGTATTTTTTCAACCATCTTCTGTCACTTTCATTTCATCAGACAGGTTTGTTTTAATTGAAATTCCCCCTACAGTATCTACGCTCTGCTCAACTATCCAGGTACAAATTAGTCAATTGTTATTCTTGTCAGAGAGAGGTCAGAAGCCTACACTTGCTCCATGTGTTTTGAGTTGGCCTGAGTGGCGAGCGGGGCGGTTAGTGTTGACTCTCCTGGTGAAAAGTGGCCTTGATCCATCTCAGCGTGGTCACTTCCAGGTCAGGCTGTAGGCAGAGTCGGCGCAGGGCGTGCAAGGGGGAAAGCAGGATATCAGAGACAGGCCAAATAAACAAACCCGTCAGCCGTAGCAGGGCCCTTTGACCTCCGCTGTCCCATCTGTTTTCTTATCTACACCGCTGCTAATACTGAGAACAAGTGACACCTCTCTCTGGCAAGCACCGACTGTTTTCCTTCCACTTAGCTGCAGCAGATCTGCACTTGGTGAGGAATACAATATCCTATAACATGTAGAGACAGAGTTATGTTGGCATAAGAAACCGTTCTTATCTAGAATGAGAAAAACATCATTAGGCTTTTCAGATTTTGTCATGCAAATACACTACATGGCTGAAATGAGTTTCCTTCTTTTTTTGAAGACTTAAAGTCAAAGACAAATAAATCCTGTTTGATTTCGTTTTGCAACACAGGGATCTTTCTTAACAACTGTTGTGGCATTTCAATAAAATACAGCAGATTTGTGATGAATGGGAGGTCTCCGAGACATTTTTGTGAAAAAGCAATAGATGAAATAATAGTAAAAAAAAAAAGAAAAAACACCAGCTGGGCTGCTGGACAGTAACATGATGTGTGGCCAGTGGCACCAAAACCTTGTTACTCCTGTTTCCACCCTTTGTACTTTGTCAGGAAGGTCAGACAAGATAGATTACTATTGTGTTTATACCCAGACACTTTAACCTATCCTTCATTCTCCACCCTCTCTACAGCTGTTGCTTTAGATTTCCTATAAAAGCCCCTAAGAACATTCAGCATGTGGAAGGGTGGAGAGGATAGGTGGCTGATGGTGCCAGTCAAATTTCAGGGGAGGAGCAGGGATCTTTTAATGATTCTCCCAGGAGACCAGAAGGGACAGGATGAAGAGCCGGACCAGTGATGGGTATGAGATGCTGGAGGCAGAGGTTTGTGTAGTCGGCAGAATGAAGAGCGTGAAGGGAGAATGGTGGAAGGGGGGTCTAAAACAAGCTGTCACATGGCAGGAGAAATCTGTCCCAGTTAGTCACATCTGCCGATGGGCACAAGGACGATGCCTGAGGGCTGCCAAGTCAAAGGTCAAAACATGGCCCTGCAGAGCATTCAGATCATATATCAAACCCAGTCAATAAATTGGCTGCTTTCACTGTTACAGACACCAGTACTTGTGTCTTCTTTTCTATAGACTCCTTTCAAATAGAATCACTGCGATTTACGGTTTATTTGCTTCATTTTCAGGTTGCTTTTCTGGTTGTATTCTGTTTACAATCTTTGTTTGATTATTTCATTTAGTTAGGCACTGTTTCCTTACAACAAAACAAAAAAAAAACTTGACAAATGATTAAGATCTCATTTCTGAGAGCTTACACTTCAGTATGTTGCTTTCAGGTTTGTTTGGGTAGCTCAGATTTTGATTTGTTTCCTTTGGAAGGACCTTAAAATAGTTTGCCTTTGTAAACTTCTGAACTCTTTGGTCTCCAACACACCGTTTCCCCATTTCCTTTTAATACGGTGAGCTTATTGGGAAGATGATTCCTTGTTATGCAGCCCCTTGCCATGTTAAGGTAACTGACAAATCAAAAATAGTTATCTCAATTTCCTTTGGTCAAACGGCAATCTCTCATGTTCTGGAGCCACTTCACTGTGAAGTTTATTTTTTCTAGATTATCTGATCTTGTTCTCCATTTCTACTCAAAAGCAAAGAAAGTGAAGAATGCAGCCAATCCCACCGCCCCCACAACCCCTCCACCATCCCTCAACCCTCCAGTCTTTCTGACCCTGTTCTGCTCTACCCGTCTGCTAGTCGGGCAAAGCCCATGACCCCCCAGTGCAGCTCCCTTGGCGACTAGTAATGGTTTATTTTGTGTCAAAGTGCATTTTGGTGTTACTCTACTCAGACTTGCAGGACAAATTCAGCAGTTGTGCAACCTAAACCTGTCATGAGCTCACATGTTTACAACGCTGGCATGCTATTGTTTGTGACACCTTTCAAATAAAAAGGTAGCCAAGATGGACAGTGTTTACAGGATGCTGGGAGCTGCTAGAGGCTGTGGTTGGCAACTTTGTCTGTTGGGTTGGTGTTTGGAGGCAGATTTGACAGCTGCTGAGCCTATCCTTGCCTGCCCTGTGCAGCGCAAAGGTGCCTGGCATGACACTTCAGGGTCGCCATGTCTTCTACTTTCTTATATTAAAAGGTATTGCTTTGAAGAATGTACAGTGTTTTGCACTTAGTGCCCTTTAACGTTTTACACATTTTAACATCTTACAGTCACACCTATATCTCTAATTAATCAAGATTGTTATTGACCAGCTGAAAATACACATTATTTTCAGCTGAAAGGAAAATGTTTGGTTTAAGCTGAAAATCTCTGCCGTTTTTTCAGAGTTGCCGTGGGCCCCATTGACTGCTTCTCTCAATGATGACCTCATTAACCAACCTGTCAATTTCAGTAGATGGCTGTGTTTTGGTGAGTCTGTAGTTTTTCCATGCTTCTTTCATCTTTAGGTGGTTAAATTGGTTAATGACATTATAACTTAACCCTGATTTAAAATTCTCAATATTTTATGGCTTTCCTATCTGGTGTCTGATGGCCTTGATGTCACCCATTGATGCTTACAAATGTTCTCTAACAAGCTTTGTCCTATTAAAAGTGTGTGGTTGCAACAGTAGAAAAAACATAATAGTTAAGAAAATTTCAATATCTTAAATACAAATACTGTTGTCTGAATTGCACATTACTTTGTGCACTGCAGCATTTGTTTTTGAACTTCATCCTTGAAACAAGGATTTAAAACAGAATACTCTTCTTGATGTGTGTTGAGTAGGAGCAGCTCTCTAAAATGTTGGTTCTACTCATACTTCCAGCACTTCCTGTCCAACTCAACACCTCTAACAGAGCAAAAAAACAATCCTACCCTGATAATATAAAAAAAATCTACAAGAGGCTCTCCTGATGCAAAAAAAACAACAAAAAAAAACAACAAAAAAAACAGTTTTCTGTTGTTTTTATCATAGTTATTTTTGTGTGTTTGCGTTGTCATTTTAGCTGTGTTGAAATATAATTGACACTGAGTCGGTTTCCATCCCCCGGTTGTGTCAAATGTGCTGTAACAGTAGCAGGTTTGCCCCCTCCTGCGACTCCCACTGGTCTGCTCCGGCTCTGTTTGGTGACCATCTGTTGCCTGAAATCTTACAGGATGATCATCCTTTTCTCCTCCTTCTCCTTCATCATCTGTCCTCTGCTCTCCCATTTCTCCTCCTCCTCCCCCCCTGTAGTTTTCTGTTCTATATCTCTCTAGCCTTCCTCTACTTCCTCCACCCACAGTGTCAGCTAATTAGTAAGGGGAGGTGGTGAAAAAAGGGCAGTACAAAGACCTCGTCTGGCCCACCCACTGGCTTCTTTCAACCTTCTCCTTAGCCCTCATTTTTAACTTAGCCCTGTCTTAGTCATTTGATTACAGCCATGAACAACAGGACACAAAGGGCTAATCATAGGATACAACGGGCTGAGTTGTGTCGCTCACCTTTGGGACAGTCCCCTTCCCGTCCACCTTTCCTATTATTCTCTAGTCTGCTGCTTAAGAACTGGGTCTTTAATCTAGTTGCTGGTCAGTGGAGCAAACAGTCTGTCTGTCTATTTCCTTTGCCCTCATTAAAAGAGAGATTGATTTTCAAATTTGCCCTTCCTCCATTATTTTTGATTATATCAGTTACAAACTGCTAAGACATTAATTTTATGACATCACAGAAAAATTAAAAGCACACAATTTAAGTAGGTAAAAAAGGGTAATTACATTGCAGCAAACTAAAATATTTAAAATTAAATTTTGTAATTCTCTCCAGAAAATGGAACTCATAAATAGATTCACTGTCGACAGAACAGGACAGAATCTTTTTAAAGATCGGTAATCTGTGATCGGCCAGAAACTGCAATCGGTGCACCCCTGCTAATCACTAGAGATTTATTTTGAACATTTGCTTCTTTAATTATTTGACTTTTCTTCAGCCTTACAAAATGCTTAGCTGTTTTTTGTACTTTATTTACTTATTAACCAGTGTTTTTTTTGTCTTGGTTCAGTTGAATTTACTGTTAATGAATCCCTTTGTATTGATATAAAAACCTACAAAAAATATGATTAAAATTATACAAAGGAATAAAACAAAACAAAATAATAATAATAATAAATAAATAATGAGCAGTTTTGAATTGGACAACAAAAATGCCTGCTGGAATTGAATGACCAAGAAATTTTTTGAGAAACCTTCCTGTTACAAACTCTGATTTGTTCTGGATAATAATTAATATATTAATCAGTTATTTGTAATCTTATTATTCACCATTGTTGAGGTAAGTTTGAAATCTAATCAGAAACACTGCAGCTGTGTATGTGTGTTGTTTTTTTTTTTTTTTTTTTTTAAGCTTAAAGGTTTAAAGTTATTCTCAAGCTCAAAAAATCAAAACACACTGTCCAAATTAGAAGTTGGATATGTTTGTGAAATCAAGCCAATAGGCTTGGTTTTCACCCTGCCAACATGCCATTCCTCCTGCAGCATGACAAATACACTGGGCAAATGAAATGATGGCCAGCAAGCCAGCTGGATCCAGCTGAAGGGAAAGTTTGCTGTGTTTTTATCTAAAATGTGTTGAGGCTTGCATGATATTGGAACAAAGCACCCACACAGTGAGGATGTCATACCGTCTCATTGAAGTAGGCAGACTAGAATTACAGCATACACCTTTGAAGCTTTGGAACCGTTGAACAGAAAACATAGCTATCATCAAAATACTTTCCATAACAAAAAAAAAAACTAAGTTGTCACAAAACGCTCCACCTTAAAGGATCTAGAGTGAAAGAAAATCCTCTTTACTAACATGACAGCATGTAATTTGTTGTCAGAACTGAGTGCCAGCAAAGAAAGCTAAAAAGAAACTCTTCTAAACTATCAAATCCAAAACCAAAACAGGATGAATAAATCGATAAACTGTTTGAATCAGAGTTTATGAAACTGCTTCCTGACAGATTCCATATAATTTGATGAAAATTACTCATTCAGCTGGTGGGTTACCCATTGTGTGAATCATTGATGCAGTGCTTTAATCACCTTGATCAAACCTACAGATAAATCATTGACAGAAATTCATTGATAGTTAGTCATGACTCATGCAGATCAAGAATATTACATTTCATTAAAACAAATGTAGCTAGATCCATGCTAAAGGTTGTGTTCAAGGTTTAGGGTGTGTGGTTAACCATCTCCATAAACATAATAAACTGTAGAAACAGAAGAGTACTGCAGTGGCCTTGAAATCAGCCATAGAGAACCTATAAAACAGGTTGTATGAGGGGGATTTGGTAATCTATACCTGTTGTATTCTGACCAGTCACAGACCTTTTAATAAAGACTTCAGTAAATCATGTCAGTTTGTGAAAAAAAAACATGTCTCCTTCGGGGAGAAAATGGGAAATGTGATATTTTAGGCTTTGATACGAAACTGACTGGAGACAAAGGTCTTTGTTTGCAGTGTCATGCATACGTTTTGTTGTCTTTCACTTTTGTCTGATCTTTTATTTGTCCTTTTTAGCAGCACAACAAGGGTATAATTTGTATCATACAATTTAAGAGTATGTCAACTTATACAATGTATAAGTTGACATACTCAACGTGCATGTCAGTGCTATTGTCAAGGTGTTTTAGCTTACATTTTTAATTGTCTCCTAACTTGACAGCTTAGGAAATCAGTATAGAGGGTCTGGTGGTCTTGTTGTGTCAGGCCAGATTTGCTTTGCCAATGGGGTAGAACTGAAATTTCCCCATGTTACACAATGACTTAATGTCTTGCAGAAAAGTGACAAACTGGAGCTCAATACCTAAAAGACGAATCTTACAAGGGAGAGAATAAGAAATATGGAAAATAGTTGGAGGAAATGGAATAAAAAGCCACAAAAGAAATCTATCAGCTTTTAGAAAGCAATCCGATCAATGCAAATTGATATCAGCTGTTTTAGTGCACAGTGTTTTCAATACTTATTCTGTCATTCCACTGTATAACTTAATGTATTGACTTATTTATGTTGATTTTTGTGTGTATGTGTGTGTCTGTCTATGGGTTATTCAGACTGTTACTAACATCCTATGTTAGTAACTTCCAATATCATTCAAGTCTCTAGAAATTTATTTACTTACTCTATCACATGTTAAATACAAATTTCTCCTCTGTGTGTGTGTGTGTGTGTGCATGCCGGCGTGGGTGTGTGTGTGTATATATAGAAATGATTAAACACTTGCTTCATATCTTTTGTCCACCCCTCTTTTTTTCCCACTTCAGGCTGTGACAGAATGAAAATTTTGGCATAGATGTAGTAATATGCAGTTAAATTTCATTTTTAGAACTTTACTTGCAGAGCAGTTAAAGGGTTTTACCTCAGTTTGATCAGATTCTGAACCCCTGAGAGGGAACAAACCGTGTTGAACCAACATCACTATGGTGGACCGTTCAATCACCTGCTGCAACTTGGAAACACAAAAGTCAGAAGGATACATTTTTATTTTTAGTTAAATTTTTATATAGAAAATCTGCCTCTTGCAATTGTTCTGATGGTGTTCCATCAGAAAAATTACCCTCCTTTTGTGGAAGCTGGACTGAATTAAACTTCCATGTTGCTCAAACAAACCTGCTTCTTCTCAGCTTTTCCGTCTCCGTCCTACCTCTTGTGTTCGCCCCGTATGTACGTGCACTCAGTTTGAGCAACACATATGAGTGCATTTCAGCTTGTACACAATGCTTTGCTGGTGTGTTTTGAGTCTAAGATGTGTGCATCAATGCACCTCTGCGTGTGTGGGTGGGTGTGCTTATGTGGGTGGGGTTGAAGCGGGCGAGTTGGATTGTGAGATTAAGCAGGAATGGCTTGGGGATCACACTGCGTCTCAGAGGAGAAAGAGTGGGAGGGGAATGAAGGACTAGAAGGTGGGTAAATGAGGGTGGGCTGGGAGTGGGGGGTGGTGCTGTAAAAGGTAAATCTTTGCTCCCTCAGAATAATTTGATCCCTCGGCTTGGCTGGCCGTTCTTGACTGTGTCTTGTTCCGTCCGTCACTGAACAATGCAGCTGGAGTAACGTTACAGGTCGGAGGGGAACACTGATTCTCCAGATTGTTACTCACTGCCCCCACCTCATTCCTTCCCTCTCGCCACACACACAAACACACAAGCTCAATCTCTTTCTCACATTGTAGCTTTAACTGGACGATCTTTCTCCCTCTTCTCTCCCCCCGTACTTTCATTCTCATTGTGCTTCTCTGCCTTCCTCACCCCATTAGTTTAATGTTGATTCAGTAGACAGGTAGTTCACCGTAACCCCAGCTCCACCACCCACCCTCTCTTCTTTTTTTTTTTTTTTACACAGCCCCATGTGCATTCCTTTGTAAAGCTTCAGTATTAAGCACAAGAGTCCTGACCCCTCTAAACACACTATTCATAACACACTGTTCGCTCTGCTCCTTTGTTTAAAGTTCTGACCCTTGTCAGACCTTTTCACAAGAGGGCTCTTCGTTTCACAATGCATGTTTGTTTAAACTGATTCCTTCATAGGCGAGTGGCATTTTTCCCGTAATCTCCTCAGAATTGGTTTACTTCTTCTTTTTGTGATGTCGACAAACGAAACAACCAGTACCTCTCAGCTAATAAAATACGCTATGGTTGAGGGATTCTGATCAATTTTATATTGCACATGACAGTTACGTGCAATAAATTGACTTGTCATAAGTTATTCATAATGACGGGTGACAAAGCAATAATGTGCCAAAACAACTAAATTTTATTGTTAGATTTGATTGCTGCTTGTTCAAGACACCCGCTGCCTTGTGTCAGAGTATCTGGTTTGTCTCAGCCCTGATTATGCTTGTCGGAAAAAGTGAAGGATGCATGAACAGATGAATGCATGAATGGACGGGCACCTCGCCCATTAAGTTTGGGAACTTTTCAAACTGTTCGTAACATCAGCAGTACAACTTTCCCTTCCCTCATAAAACCTTCTTCTCATGTCATGCATTGGAAATCAAATCAAATCCTCAAATGAATTGAGTCTTTTAAGTTTACAGCAACAAATACATTTTCCTATTTTGCAGCTTTTTTCCCCTCCTCCGCTCAAATGCACCGATAGTCCATTAGTACCGTTCATCATTAACCTCTCTGTGTGTGAGCTGTGAGTCTGCTTGGCTGTGTTAGTTTTTCCTCCCTGCAAAAACACAATAATTTCCCAGCGCTAAGAGCCCTTAATGGACTGGAATGGCCACTCTGAGGCTCATTAGCATTAGCCAGCTTCCTACTCACCATTAATGGAGAAATGCTCTTTATATTTATAATGCTTTTACAGAGCAAGACGATCAATATCATAATCTACACGATTGTAGAATATGAAGCAAGCTTTTTTTTTTTTTTTTTCCTTCTTGCATTAGGGAGAAAGTATTGGTTTGAGCTGCAAAACATGAAAATACACTGGCGAGGGTGTGGTAGTTTCTCAGATCGGAATGAATGAATCCAGGCATTATTGAATTTTAAAACTTTTGACTAGTTTTGGTCAATTTACTTCAGAAATTGAGTGGCACCCAAACTTACTTTCAAAAAGTAAATTTTTGAAAAGAACAAATAAATAAATGGAAGAAGATTGACACGTCATGTGAGTTTATTTATGCAAAAATAAGATCTGTACTGTGTCATGAAAGTTAGTTTTGGCTTTGGGCAACATTCCTCTGAAATTCTCCTTTAGATCTCAGTGAAAAATGTGAAGAGTGTGTATAAGATAAGCAAGTGGGCTCTGTTTTCATCTAAAGGGGGTTCCCCAGCACCTCTGCTTCCCCAGTGTGTGAAAGTGTTTGTGTGTGCTCAGGAGGTGTGTGAGAGATTTCTCCTCTTGTGTTATCGCTGGTGTTGAGAAGTGGGAACCAGGAAGGGGACTGCGAGACCCCCGTGAAGGATCCCATCATTACTGCTTGCAGATCACTCATATAGATCTAATCTTGGCGCTTAAACTACAAGAGTCCACCCATGCACTCGGAAGACACACACACAAACACACCCACCCCAACACAATTGGGACTGAAGCACTAAATGCAGTCAATCACAAAAGTATCCATATCCCTTGAACTTTTACATGTTTTCCCCTTCTTCAATGACCAAATCAACTTATTTTATTGGGATTTTATGATGTACGAATATTAAGTAGTGCATAATGATAAAGTTGAAAGAAATTTACATATAATCTTTTTTCTTACAATTAAAACCTAAGCGTGTTCTTTATATACCTAAAATACTTTAAGCATTAGTCAGAGAAGGAGCTGGTGGGACCATGGTAACTTTGGAGGAGCTACAGGGTTCCAGAGCTCAGGCTGGAGAATCTGTTGATATAACGACTATTTGTTGTGTGTTTCACAAATTTGAAACACACAAATAAAGAGTGGCAAGGAAGAACTATTTATGAAACAGACACAATGTCCAAATAAGTGCCCACGTGTATTGTAGAGGGAATATAAAAAAATATGGAAGACAAGATCAAAATTGAACATTTTGGCTTTCATGTATGAAGGAAAACTAACATGCCTTATCACCATGATCACTCCATTCTACCTGTGTAACATAGTTGTGGCAGCACCATGCTGTGGCGATGCTTTTCTTCAGCAGGGACTGAGAAGCTGATGAACTGATGAGAGCTAAACTGAGCTGAAATACAGGGTAATCCTGGATAAAGTCTCTGCTACAGCCTGTAAGGCAACAGGATAGCAGAAACCCTAAACACACAGCCAGAACTTCAGTACAGTGAAGATCAAAGTATATTCTTTTTTGTAATGGCCCAATATTCAGCCAAAAACTTTTAGTTTTAGACACTGTCCATCCAGTGTATGACATTTGTAAAGACAAATGGACAAAAATTCTCAATACTTGTAAATCTGGAGGAAACATACCGCAACAGACTGACAGCTGTACTTGCAGCATAAGGCGGTTTTAAAAATTGCCTCAGTGGGGTTGAATACAAATGAAACAGACTCTTCTCATATTTTTCTCAACACTGTCTCATTCCACCCACTTAACATTTTATGCTATTTTGTGTTGGTCCATCACATAAATTCCTCCAAATATCATACATTTTGAGTTGTGACATAATGTGAAGGTTTGAGGAGAATGCATATCCTATGCAATGCAGCTTCACAGAAACACAACTTTCATATCTTTCAGTACAGTTGCAGGAATATTTAAAAGCATGGTGACACAAACACACATGGCCCTGCTGAGAAAAACCAGGAAGCTGTAAAAGCCCACAGCAACCATGGTGGTCCACCATGATCTGTCTTTTTCAGTATCTGGTTTTACTGTAATGGACCACAAAAACCACGTCACTCACCATAACTCACACACGACATTTTTTAAAATTATGATCAGTCAGTTTTTCCCTTTACGTGCAGATCATTTGTTTTCCTCTCTCATCTTCCTGTCAGTCTGAAGTTGTTGCGTTTGTTTTGGTCCGCTTCACTATTTTTCAGGGTCTCTTCTCTCCATTTTACTTCCATTTTGTGTTGACATCGTCACTTAACACTCATTACACTATTCTCATTTCCTCTTCATCACCAAGGAGATTCATGTTGTGTATGATATATTTGGACCAGCTGTGTCGGTTCCCCGTGTCTTCACTTCCTGTGCAGATAATAACTTCTTCAGCAACTTTACCTCCGGAGTGTATTGATCAGTGCTGCTTAAATAAGTCAAGTCATTAACCTAAATGACTATGGAAGCAGAAAAGGATACCTGGAAAACAGAGACTGGCCTTTCAAGGAATCCCCAGAGCTTGTTAACATGTTTATTCCTCAAAGATTTAACTTAGATGGGTTTTTTTTATTATGAAATTGTGGGTTGACGACAAGATAAATCACATCATTAAAAGTAAATTGTGATTACTTTTGCCTCACTTTTCTGTTCTCTAATAGTTCATATGTAGAAGGTAACATCATTCTTCTCATAAATGTAATGCAGAGAGAAACCAGCTTTGTTCTTGTGCTGTTTCCTTTAATATGTTTGTTTCTTCTTAAGCAAATTGCAATGCTTTAAATAGTGACTACTTTAGAAAGGTTCTAAGTGATAACTACCCTCTTCTAGCACAATGTAAACAAAATTTAAGTCAAATTAAAAGTATTAAAGCCTATCCCTATGGTTTACGCTTAATGTTTTTTACATTATATCTATTCAGAAATGTTTTGAGGGTGGGAGCTTTGACCAAATCTGATTCAAAATGATCAGAAATGATGGAATTATACAATGTATCGTATGTATCAAAGTTCATCTCGATAAACTAATTTTTATAAAATTCTGAAATTGCCTGAAGACACAAGCTGTTAGTTGATGCATTTGTGGACCAAAAGGAGTGAAAGTTTTAGTATTTAAGCATTTGATTAACAAGGGAAAAGTTGTGATCCTTTTGTGTTGGATGCATCAGTCAGAGGAGGTGGTCAAGAAAAAAAAAGTCTTATTCTGTTACAAAACTGTGACAGAATTAGCCTGTAAGAACGCTCCTCAATTTTATGTGCAGGTCTGCAAGCAAAGCACGTTTATCTTTTTCTGCTCTGAGGAATGACTGTAGTGCTCAAAGCAAGACGTCTATGCTTTTGTTCACATCACATCAATAACCAGCTCCTCAATCTGCAGCCAAAATATGCATGTAATGTGCATGGACAGTCTCTAAGACATTGACCGTAAAGGTCCCTAATAAATAAAGACAAGGTTACACATAAGATATTAGTAGCTTTTGCCATTTGTCTGCATGCTGTCATTCTTTCAACCTCCCTTATTCCCTCCTTTATTTCCTAATTTTCTCCTTTCTCTTTCCTTTTGCTCCTCTCTGAATGCTGTATCTCCCTCCATGTGTATTCTGGACTATTTAAATACACTATTTGTGTAAAATAAAAATAAAAAGTATACCCCCTTTAATTCTATGGTTTATCCCAAACTAAAGAAAAATTGATTTGATTTGATACTTTCCATTTCAATACTTCAAAATTGATCAAACAATTTTTTTGTTAAGCTTAAGGTGGTTATATCATAGCTGTGAACAATGTGTTGTTGTAGATGGTCAGAACTCATTCTTTCAATAAATTAATACAAAGATACTCCAAGGCTTAGTTCTTGGTCCACTTATTTTTAGTTTGTGTGAAAATAATTTCCTATAGTGGTGCAGAAATTCCTGATGCTGATTAAATGGTCTTATATTTAGACAGAATAGATGTCTTGGAATATGAAGAAAAAGGTTTAAAAAGTTATGTCTATATGATCTATATGAGTATTAATAATGCTGTGTTGATATGCTTTTCTCCAAGTGTCCATTGGTAATGTCTAAAGCTGAAGCTTATGAGGTAAAATATAATCTTTCTCAGAAGTAAAATATGTTGTCATACCGGAAATCCATTTAGAATTTGACAAGCAAGTTGAGATTGTGACCAGTTGTAAGAAAATATTTTATACTTTGACGAGGCTGCTAGTCAAAGTATAACCATATTATGTTGTGATAAAATGGTTAAAAAATGCTTAAAACTGAACATGATTAATTTAAAAAAAAATACAATTTTCAAACTTCAGCCTTATTTTTTTATGTTAACGTAGTAAGGCTCGTAATTTGCTCAGTGACCTGGAGTTAACTCTTAAAACTCCATCTTCTGTAACTCCCTGAGCATTCACTGGGAATTTTAAAGTGTCATTATGTAAAACTTCTTTTGGATAAATCACCTAATCTTTATGAGGAGTGTTCCTCTCTCGCAAAACTAAGACTGAACTTTGACTGGCTCAAGTTTAGGTTAAAACGGCAGCAGTTTCTTAAGAAGGACCAGCTGCGTAAGTACAAATGATTATCAAGTTTATCTTCTTGACAATATTCTAAGTTATTGTTGTTTTGGTGGGTTTCAATGAGCTGCATGTCATTAATTTGTTTTTTATTTCCATTTTAAATCTTGTATCATAATTAATTTTATTAATCATTATGTGTTAGGAACAAATAATAAAAATCTGTTAAAGTTTTTATTATTTGTCCCTAAAAAAATAAAAATATCCAGGTCAATTTAATCTATTTTTTTTCCTGCCTTTGAATGTAGAGAGAGAGAGAGAGAGAGATCTTCTCAGTTTTTCTGTTGTTTGTAAGTTCATGCAGACACCAGTAGGTGCTGCTGAAGAGCAGCAGTGGTGTCACTGGTGTGTGTCCCCACAATCTGGGCTGAACACCAGCCTCCTGTCAGCAAACCAGACCACAACTCAACATGTGTGGAGGGAGACACTGACAGAAAAATACCCACAGCAAGCACTAAGTGCTGGTTCACACCTGAGGCAGTGCTTTCACAGTACAGATAAACCGCCTCATCTTTCTCCTTCTGTTTGTGCCTCCCTCTTGCACCTGAATAAAGATAAAAATAACATAGTAGGTGCCATAATACATGTTTATCTAAAAAAGTTCCCATTAGTGATCCTTCCATCTAAAATTGTTGGCAACTTTTGTTATCTTAGTCAGATGGAGAAACATTCAAGTCCCTATTAACTAGACAGTCGTAAGTCTGTGGATACAATTTTGTGTCCCGTTTTTAAAATCAGTTTTCATTTTAATTCTGTGAAACTTGAAAGATTAAAATGGTAATTTAAGGTGCCATCAAATTGTGCTTAATTTCTCCACTTACATCTGATTGGCATCGTTACTGATGCCATAAAGTGCCACTCTACTGTCCTTGTGATCCTTTCTCAATATTAGATATAATTTCTAAAGTTATTTATTAGGCTGCCTCCTTGCAAAATCTGTAATATAATGTAAAACTGATGATATTAAAAAGGCCATTTCAGCTCTAGATGTTTTGTGTGTCTTTAAAAAGTACACCTCTTTAAAACCTTTTGATGAAATATGATATCTTTTTGCCATCGCAGATGCGACTTCAGCAGAAAGTTTAATTCTGCGTACAAATCAAAGGACGACACCGTGTATATCATAAGTCTGCTGAGCGCTCTCCTGATCTTCCAATCCACCTTCTTATTTTCTGTATTCACTGGGGGGGTCCACTTTGAACTTTGGGATCCGAAGGTTGGATGCATGGCCCTGAGCAGGCTAATCCCCCATGATCCCTCACCACATGTGGGATCTTTTGTCTTTTTACTTGAACTCAAATTTTACTGCTTGAATATATTGTAACTCTTTCAAGTGAGGTCGATATCAGTTTCCACATTAACTCTGGACAGTTAGGATTGACTGCAGATGCACAAAGAAATTGTGAGATTAATGATAGGTTGAGAGAATGGCTCATAGGCAAGTAAGGGAATTGTCTAAACTTAAAAAAATGTCACTAATCCTCTTTCACCTCACTCAGATGAGCCATCTGTTGAAGAATTCAGATTGGACTTTAGGAAGATGTTAAATAAGATCGACTACAATGCCATGCAAAACTGTTCGTAAGCCTTAAACTTTTTCACATTTTGTCACATTACAAAAATTTCAAAAGAAAGTTGCATTTTCTTTATTATTGGGGTTGTGTAGGAATAATTAAAACTAGTGGTACTTTTAAGAGGGATAAAAGTCATGACTTTACATGCATTTTGAAGAACTGCTCCCCTTTACACTTACATCTGCAAGTGTTTCTTGGTGTATTTCTACCAGCTTTGCATATCTAAAAAAATCTAAATAATTGGACATAATATTTTTGCAAAGTAATCTTTATCTCAGCCAGCTTGGATGGGGGATCATATGTGAACTACATGTTTCAAATCTGCTAATATTAAGTTAGATTATGATTATGCTTTGTTCTAAAACATTTAATTTCGGTTTCTGGTTGTATGTTTAGGATCATTGTCCTGCAGGAAGGTGGACCGCTGTCCCGCTCATAAGTCTCCTGCACAGATTGTCTTTCAGGATTTTCCTATATCTCACTCCATACAGCTCCCTATCATCTCTGATCAGCTTTCTTGTTTCTGCTAAAGAAAGGATATCCACAGCATGATGCTGCCACCCTTTTTCCCAATCGGAATGTGTTTTCATGGTGATGTGTAGTAATGGTTTCCCAACATTTTGATTAAGGAAGCGGTTTTGTTCTCATTGAAGTGCAGCTTCTTCCACTTGTTTCTCCTCTACTTGCTTTGTGGCAAGCTCTGAACAGGATGTCTTGTTTTAGTGAAGTCAACTTTTTGACAGAGCATAATAGTTGTCCTTCCAACATGTCCTCACGCTTGCTGTGGATCTCTCCATCTCCTCCAGCATTAATATAGATGCTTGACAATGTTTCTTTTGGTCTAGCATGTTAGTTTAAGTGGACGACCACGTCTTATTACGTTTGTAGTTTTACAATACTCTTTAAATTACACATGATGACTTGAACATTCTGCTCTACAATATCTGTAAAGTTTTTCAAATTCTTTGAAACCTAATCCTGCTTTGAAGTTCTCCACAACTCCAACCTATTTGCTATAATCATTAGTCTTCATAGTACTCTTTTGGTAATGTTCTCTGGCAAACCTCTTAGGCCTTCGCTGATCAGCTCAAATTGAAATTAAACTATTAGAGCCTATTTTCTCACTTCCAAAGATGGCTGCTTGCACTGGACTTTATTTAACAGTGGTCCTAGATTGTGGGTGCTAAATAGATGTGTCATTGTCATAAATAAATCAAAATTTCAAATACATGCACTGCATAAGATATTTCCTAAAACTACACACTTCCATTTTTTTTGCATTTCTTCAGCCTGGATTGCATCCAATAATTATTAGCCCCCAGTTATCCCCTACCAGGGTGCCAGTGGACCAGCAGCCACTGACAAGGTTAAGCTGTTTAGAGTAGGTGAGGAGATTACACAGCTTATTATCCACATCTCTCTCTCTCTCTCTGAGTCTGTCTCTCTGCCCCCCCCCCCCGTCCCATGTTCCCCGCCCCCCGCATGGCTGCATGGGGCCACTCCGAAATTTAATACCATGTCTACAACCAGATAAGGCTTTCTTACGGACAGATTAACAATATGCCCATTGTTTGTTTCCCCTGTGCAGTCTTGCAAGCAGGCAAATACAGGCAGCTGAAGCTCGAAAGCTAAGGAGTCGGGTTGTCCGAAGTGAACTCTAGCAGAAAGAAAGACAAACGATTGAGAAAAAGGGGCCATGCAGAAGAAAAGAGGAGCAAAAAGATCGAAGGGAAGGCAATGACAGAAGAAAGACAGGCAAACAGTGGGGGAGAAAAGAGGAAGGGGAACAGGGAGAGGGAGGAATTCGGCAGATAGTCTGGAAGTACCGGGTCAAGCGCTGCATTTTTCCTCGGTAACAAGAGACTGGGGAAGGCATGTCAGCAGCCAAATTGCCCCTCAAGCCCACTGACAAGAACTGTCAGCAGAGAGAGAAGAGGGACTCTGTCTGGCCTGCTCTCATGCCAGGGTTAATCACTGGCAATTACAGAGAGGAGGACCAATCAAAAGGCCATGATGGTGAGGCGCCAAAGTGTGTGGCCAGCGGTGCTAAGGTGTCATAAACCACTGAGACGTTGACCAACTCTCCATCCAACGCCTTAGAAAAAAGAAAAAATCATGGAGGATTTTACATGTGATTTAAAATTCATTTGTGGACGCAGCAATGAACACGACCACCACATGTGTGTGTACAGAGGTAGTAGAATTACATGGGTGGGGATTCAGAGGTGATGAGGCTTTAAATCGGAGGGGTCCCCAAAGTACTCTGTGGTCCTGAGCACCTGGTGTCAGATCATGTCAGAGGGCGCAGGGCCAAAAATTTCTAAGCTGAGCTGTGAATCTGAGCGAGTGATGAAAATGAAATAGTGCAGATGGATGCAAACAAAAAAGCTGCACTCTTACAGGGTAGAGGACCTTGAACACTATTCAACACCATCCACTTCGCAAAATATAAAATATTGTAAAAATTATAATATTTAGTGGATGGCATACATATAGAATAAAAACAAAATGCAAGAAAATTTGTGATTGCAGCATGAAAAAATGTGAAAATATCCAGGGATTGGGAGTACTTTTACAAGACCACTTCATAAACATTCATTTTTCATATAAAAAATTCCTAATCTGCAAATCAGCTGTGACAGTGAAATTTGTTAGATGTGAAAATTTGGCAACTAATTTTATGTCAAGATTACTTTACAATGTAAAATGTAAAACTTAATCATTTAAATATTGGCAATACTCCTTTGTTCATTCTTTCTGCTGCAGTCTTATAATATTACAACAGCTTTTTTCATAGCTCAGTTTTCTGCATATCTCCTGTGGTTTGTATGTGAATTGATGACACTGGTTAGATTTCAACTTTGCAGATGCTGAATATTCAAAGGGTTTGTCTCTGCATTTGTGTCGAGTTGCTGAGCAGCATAGACTTCTTTTTGTATTCACGCGGTGACAGTTGACAGCTGTTTTTCCCTTAATAAGATTAGGCTAAAGAAATTACTTGTGCACTCTTTAATCTGCTATTTAACGGAGGGGGCCACCTGGGGCCAGCCTTATCCCATCCACTCTGAATGGCTAATCAAAGAGGGCTTGATTCGTACAGGGACAGAGGCAGCACTTGAGAGCACATGAAATCTGTGCCCGTAAAAGGGTGATAAATGTATGATTCCCTAGTGTTTCATTTCTTGTGTTTTAGTTGACATTTTTATTTTGTATTCAGCAGTAAAAGTGGGACATTTTTCTCCATTTACTCCTGTGCTCAAATAAAGCTTACACAGCATCTCCAAGTGAAATCAATGAAATTGGAGATATATTTGTGTTGCAAGTAATGTTTTACACAGTAACGTTCCCTCATACAAGCTGTAATGAGAGTCAATACACAGTTATGGCAAAAAATATAAAAGGAGCCATACTTAACACATTTTTGCTTATTTGAGTAAAAAAAAAAAAATTGAAACTTCAAATCTTATGGCACCGGTTATACAGCAGGGATAATTAGTATTAAACAGTCCACACTTTTCTATCCACATTGAACATTAGTGCTGCATATTTTGCATTTTAGTAGTCTATTTTATTTTAGGTTCCAAGAACTCAAGCAATATTTGACCAGTTGCATGGATCATCTGGCCCTAGATTGTCACACAGCCAGTTTGTTTATGATGATTTAAAAAAAAACAGACAAGTGGAAATGTGGGTTGATCCTGATGAACCTCATAACTTTCAAAACTGATATTTTCTTAAAATTGAACAGCCCTGATCAATATCACTCAAAGTAACCTGAGTATTCTCAAATTTAACTCAGGAGTTCTTTATATGCTTAATTTATTTACTAATATGGATTTGTTTCCTTGTTTAAATAAGTTACTTGAATGAATTTCATGCAAATAGACCAATTAGAAATGCAAGTTAGGAAAAAGTGGACATTTTCAAAACTTCTTTTCTCTTCTATAATTTCTGACCATTAGGATGTGTGTTTTACTTCATGTGAAGCTGTCTGAGTCCTAACACTCATTTTGCATCCGGACATCCTTTGTTTGCTCTCTGGATAGGGTTCACCAAGTTGGTTTATGTGGTTTGTGGAGTTGTTTTGGGCAGGTTGGATGGAATTAACACTGGCACAGCTGCACAAGTGGCTTTTACATGGGCCAAATTCACAGACAACCCCAGGCTTGGGCTATTGCCCAGAAAGCACATTTTGGTTTTAGAGAGGGAGTCTCACCTTACCCATGCGTGCTAGTCGACAGGAACCAAAATTAACACTGTCCAGTGCTAACAGTCACTTCCTTCTTTCCTTTCATATTCTACCACCTCTTGCTGTTTCTCCTCCCATCATCCATGTCCTCTTTTTCTCTGATGCCATCCTTTTTTCTCTCTATTCTCCTACACACTTCTCTTTTTCCTCTCATGCTCTGCTGCCCCTTACACACCCTCCAACGTAACAGATTGTTATCAGCCGGCTGTGATCTGAGCAGACATGTCACATCATCTCATGCTATTGGCTGTGTGCCTCTCAAATCAGTTGTGACAGTTTCCTATTACATTGTTTACCTGGTCGTAAGAGGAAGCAGCCTTAGTTAACCGATGTTCAAATCTGCTCGATCTGGGGCAACCGCAGCACCATGTAGCTTCTTTAGGCTCATGCATTTTGTGGTTTATGATGTCTACTGTTATTCCAGAAAGGATTGCTTTAAGAATTAGTACCACATGAAGAAAGCTATCATGGATGTTGAAATGTTTATGACAAAGAATAGAGAAGCTCTTTGCTTTAAAATATCACAGACCTGAGCCTCTCGGGTGAAATTCAATTTCAGGTTGGAACGTTCAGCAGGTCTTGTTTTGAGTGAAGTTTGGATGATATTGGACCTTTAGGACAGAAACACAACAGATGAAAAGAATTACTTCATCCCAACTAGTAGATTTTAAAACTGACGATCCTCAACAGGTTACAATTTCGCATCTGATCTACAACTCTGTCTTGACTTCATATGGCACTTTTGGAGCAGTTTGAAGGGCATGCATAATTGTTTTCGTTTCTCTTCTTTGATTGAATTAAGTTTTTCAGCTCATAGTAGTAATATATATTTTTATGTCAGAAATAATAAAATAACTTAAAAAGTGTGAAAGAAAAAAGGCAAGGAGATGGTGATTTATCAAAAGAGCATTTTGTTTTGAAATTACTTAAACATCTTGAAAAGCATTGGATAGACTGACTGTGATTCATTTATGTAGGTATTCTGGCTTTAGGATAAGATAACTGGACTTTGATATATATATATATATATAAATTTTTTTACCATAATGGAAATCACTCTGGTGTGAATAATATTACAGAAAAAAAAAAAGTTGGCTTCGCATAAAGAGATAAAAGTTTTGCCAAACCTCACGTGAAAGTACAGAATACATTAATGTGCATAATTTAACAATTCTCAGGGCAGTGGCTTAGTGTTCATGGGAACTCCCTTCATCCCTGCCTGTTATCTCTGCAGATAGGTCATCAGGTCAGAGAGATTAGATTGGAGGTAACATGACAGAATTTGGCATGTGAGTGAAACAGTTTCTGTCTGCCCCTTCCTCACTCATCTCAACTTCTTCTTCTGCTGCTGTTGCTTCTTTTAGATGTTCAGTGCTGCTTTGCAGGTGTGTCAAGAAGCTCAAATGTTTACCAGCTTATGTTTTCACTAAGTTTTAGATAAAAATGGACAAATTAAACATCAACTGTTAATTTTAAACAGGTGACAAGAAACTAAAGTATGTAATCTTATGGCGTGTGCTGCAATAGTAAATGCAGTTTATTCTTGTGTTGTATTGTAATGGAGCTGGTAATGCATCACACCAGCCTGTACTTCCTACTGAAAGTCAGTCAGATTTTACTCACTGTTGTGCTCAAAGCTCAGGCTTATTACAGGCTTATATCCCTTAAGATATTTTACATTTTGTAACATGACATCCCCCAAACTCAATGTAGTTTACTGAGAATTTTCCTGATGGATCAATATGAAGTAGTGCATAATTTTAAAGTAAATGTAAAGTTCTATGGCTTCCCTTCCTTTCTCTTTTTTTCCCAAGTCAATTTTGCAATGAAACAAAGTGCAAAAAACTTAAAAGGTTTGAAATGTTTGCAAGACACTGCATATCATCAGCAATACAAGTTTTCAACAACACCTCCTTCTGTAGGTGGTGTTGACTACATATTTTACTTCTATTGAAAGAGGTTTCACAATATGTGAAATGGTTTTCATCAGACAAAAGCTGGCAGGTGTTCTGCTGAGTTGAACAGTTTAAAACTACAGGAAGAAGAGCCCTCATTGATTTTTTTTTTCTTTTTTTTTTTTTTTTAAATGGGGGTAGTGCATGAATTTTCTTGATGTATATCTATCTTCTTGGAGTGAAAAAATCCCAACTTTGCAGTTCATAAAAACCAAAGACAGACTATTCAATCTTCAGTAAGTGATCTGATCAATTTGATTGATGTGGTGTTATTTCAAAAGAAGATTCAGTTCGCTTAATAATTATTGCAGAAACGGCAGACTTTTACTGAAAATGCATGGACTCAGAGATGAATAGCAATCCGTTCTACATTAATCTGGGATGCACACTTTTAAAAGTTCATTTTGCTCTTTTGAATATTTATTCAATTATTTGCTCTTTAAGTCTCTGGAAATTAACAATGCAAGGGAAGAACGACTCTCCATGGCTGCTGGTGACCTGTGCCAGGGGGAACCCATGTTTTCTGAAACCTCCAGAGTCAGTCAATTAGTTAATTGAAAAGTTATGTACTTGGTATGAATAATTGAACACAGGCTCTAGGAAATTAGCACAGCATTTAAAGGTACAAATGAATTCTTCACAGATGTATGAGTGTAAAGTGAGTGCAGCTTTGTTTGTCTACATAATCTCTTCCTTTTGTGAATTGCTCCGCAAAGCTGCAGTAAAATCCCAAGAATTTCCTTCCAAACTAGAAGGACAAAAGTTGTCAGAAAGAGACCGTAAGGTTAGCTGCACCATTTTTGGTTAAATATTGAACTGTACCTGCAAGAGGAGTAGTTTCGCAGTACATACCTCCATGGAATAACAGATGTTAATGATAAGCCAATTTGTTGCACGTTGCAGTAATGTGTTTTTTTAAAGCCTATCACTTGATCGAAAGACAGCCATGATGTTGAATTTGTCACATTTTCATGTAAACGGAACCGTGCAGACTAAACAAGCTCAACTTGTCAGAAATATTCACAACATGCAACACATATGGTTCATATTAGGAAGAAGCCCAAATCAAATGGTTTCCCTGTTTCACTCCTGGACTCAAATACCCTACTGCCACTTTATGGTAAAAATGAATCAAAGTACATGAAACGTTGAAAAAAAAAATCTAACTATGTTTTATAATAATGTTGATAAAGATATACATTTACAAATGATATACAATAATTTTTGTAAATTGATTTTTTTTTTTTTTGTTTGTTTGTTTTATTAATTGATATTTTTCTCTTGTTCTAAGCCCCTTATGTTGTCTTGGACTCTGGTTGTTTCTACCAAGCCATTTCCTTTTCTAGTTTTGAACTAGTACTTGCCAAGTTTTTCTTGTTTCAACCATTCAGGAACTGAGCAACAAAACAATGCTGCAATAGCTGAATCTCTTTTGATCAGGCAAACTATGTCAGTGAAAATTACAACATTGTTTGTACTTTAAAAAGAGTTAACATATCTGCAGGAATACCATAAGATTGCCATCTCTCATGTTTATATCACTTGTTTTAAAATCACCTGTCATTATAACTGCTGGTTGTTTAAAATAACACCAATGGAATACATTTAACTGTGTCCACCATCACCGCTTTTTGATAAGTCTGTTAATAAACTTTCCAGATTCTTGAACAAACATGTTTTAATACCGTCAGCTGGCACTCACAGATCCTGTCCAAAACAATTACTGACATTCCTGTTTGGAGGAAATCCTCTTCTGGACTCAAAAACCTCAAGAGGATGAAGATTTTTTTGTTGTTTTTTGGGCAACCTTTTGTGGTATTTTGTTTTGATTGATAAGGTTCATTGTCCATTCCTTCAGGAGGCATAAAGAGTGCTTTGTGGTGGGAAACGTTATTACATTTTCTAAAACTAAAACGTTCTATCACAATCCACTTTGTTGATAACAAGAAATATGTAGTATGTCTTATAAACAAATGTAACAAAACAAATTTTCTGTTTATTTGTAGATACAGTCTTTGGAAAGGGATGCTTAAGTTGCCATCTGATTTTAAGATTCAATTTAAGTCCAAAATCTAAAATAGACTGGTCACATTCAGACTATTGTAATAGAGATACTTTAAAATGAGTGCAGATCTTTGCTGTTTTTGAAGACGCACAAAAAAAGTATTTTTTAAAACTGGATGTTTTTATGTACATTTTGACAAAAAGATAATCTTTTTTTCTTGCCATTTGCCTTTAAATCGGACTTAAAATTTCTCGTCCAGCCATTGCTTTTTGCTAATAGCCAAAACTAAAAAACTTATTTTAAATTTAAAAAATTATATACATTCCATTAGTATTTATGTTATATACTGTGTAAACATTTTGAATATTATTCTACAAGCTCAACTAAATAGTTTACTGGATCTTTATCCAGTTCCATTATGCTATCATCCCCATACAGGCTTGAACGTTTGCCCTTTTTTATAGCTCAACATTTTAGGGACTAATTATGGTCAACCAGACCAGCAGGTTTAAAAGAATATATGCATTTGTCCCTATTTGCATCTGCAAACTGTAACTAGTTTGCAGATGCAATAGCACTAGTTTGGTGCTGCTGTGGTTATCGTATGAGTTCTATGTTTTGAGTTTAGTCAGGCTGTTGGGTGCGCTATGTTACAGCTTCTCTCTGTACTGCAGCTCTCTGCAGAAGCAGAGAAAAGCTACTCACATTCCCTGACATTTTCACATTTCGTGACATACCGTAAGCACAGACTGTACATGCTGATTGCAAACAGGACCCAACTCTGGATGTTTCTCGAAGCCAAGGCTCCCCCGTTTCGCCTCAGCCTTTAGCAGTTGTTATCTGAACACAGCTAACATGACCTGCGCGGCTCCTTTACACTCTGCTGCAAACACTTCCGAGACTTCTCACTTGCCTCCGCTTGGCACCGGACCAGAAAGTATCTGTCACTGTTTCTTTTCGTGTCCAATTTTATCCCCGAGCTGATTAATAATACAGAAAGGTGCTGTTATTCATGGCACAATGTTGAGAAATCCTCTCTGAGACCATTCTTCTCTGTGAGGATAGACTATAAGCTTCAGTTTAAGCTACAACTTTTGTTGGCTTCTGTCTGGTGATTCTGTTTGGAAAACGTTTCTTTTCTTTTTTTTTTTTTAAATGCTTACTTGCACCTCTGCGCATTTTGTATCACTTCATCATCACAAAACTGGGAATATGTTCTGGGATCCCTGTCACATTTTTGATTTCATTAATTCTATTTTTCCATCATGATTCTGTCTTTCATCAAATCTTTTTCACAGGGGTGACAGTTAAATCAGTGCTGTTCAGGTCTCGTTATGCTTCCACCAGCTGATCAGTTACCGTACAAGCATGTGGCCAAATTTTAGTTCTTCCATTTCTTTGTTTGCTGGCACGGTGAAGTGCTGCACTGGCACAATGCCAGTTTAAAACTGGCTGGGTCTGGAATAAGAGCAGAGCATAAAGATCCCATGACTGCGCTGTATTTACAGGGAACATTTAGATTCTGATAGTGTGTGCTTAGAAGTGGCTGCATCATTTATATGGATAATTTGCCGATAGATGGTGTTTAATATTTATGAAGGACTTTTAATTGCTCCCACTTTTCACTGGCAGTTGGCAAGGACAGAGGCTTCTGTCACTGCCCAGTGGTGTAAATGATCCTGCAGAGTCACACAATGTAGTGTCCCCAACTACTGCCCCTCATCCCATGTCTTACGAAAAAATACTGATGCATGTTGTCATGGTACGTGGTGCATCACAACATTTTATTGCAAGTTCATGTGATAAACACAAAAGTGTGGGATTGTCAAATATACTGTCTTTAAATATGTTTAAATCTGCATAAATATGTATTCAAGATCCACAGCCCAGGTGGGAGAATCTGTCAATAAGATATTTTTCCTGTCTTCTACTAATTTAGTCACAATAGGAGCACCGCAGTTGAGAGAAATCCATGAGAAATCCAATTTGAATTATTTTTAATGAGATTAGCTTAAAACAGAACATTTTGGTCTACCTGCAAAACACTAAGAACTAACACTGTATATAATCCCATACGCAGTATCATAGTATGGAAAAGCTTTTCATCAGCACATAACAAGAAGAAGCTGAGAGTTGAAAGGAAGCAAAATAAAAGGCAATCTTGGAAGAAAACCCGATGGAGGCTGCAAAAAACTTTAGACAGTTAAGGGTGGAAAAAGCAGCAAAGCTTAAGATGCATTCTGGCTAAATCAGAAAAATTCAGCTAGCTACAGTGGGGGAAAAAAGTATTTAGTCAGTCACCAATTGTGCAAGTTCTCTCACTTAAAGATGAGAGAGGCCTGTAATTAACATCATAGGTAGACCTCAACTATGAGAGACAAAATGAGGGAAAAAAAATTCAGAAAATCACATTGTCTGATTTTTAAAGAATTTATTTGCAAATAAGGGTGGAAAATAAGTATTTGGTCAATAACAAACAAGGCAGATTTCTGGCTGTCACAGACCTGTAACTTCTTCCTTAAGGGGCTCCTCTGTCCTCCACTCATTACCTGTATCAAAGGCACCAGTTTGAACTGGTTACCAGTATAAAAGACACCTGCCCACAACCTCAAACAGTCACACTCCAAGTTCCACTATGGTGAAGACCAAAGAGTGTCGAAGAACCAGAAACAGAATTGTAGAGCTGCACCATGAAGACTGAATCCACAATAGGCAAGCAGCTTGGTGTGATGAAATCAGAGCGATAATCAGAAAATGGAAGACCTACAAGACCACTGCTAATCTCCCTCCATCAGGGGCTCCACGCAAGATCTCAGCCTGTGGGGTCAGAATGATCACAAGAATGGTGAGCAAAAATCCCAGAACCACACGGGTGACCTAGTGAATGACCTGCAGAAAGCTGGGGTCAAGGTTACAAAGGCTACCATCAGTAACTCACTACGCCACCAGGGACTCAGATCTTGCAGTGCCAGACGTGTCCCCCTGCTTAAGCCAGTACATATCGGGACGTGTCTGAAGTTTGCTAGAGAGCATTTGGATGTTCCAGAAGAGTACTGGGAGAATGTCATATGGTCAGATGAAACC
>CAEGAE010013867.1:0-80487 GCA_903067095.1 Girardinus metallicus | reverse complement strand
ATATATACACACAAATGTCTTGCTTTTTCTTTCTTGCTCCTGAATTAAGTAGGAAACTTTTTTTTTTCCCCTGTCCTTTTGAATCTGTAAAGCAGGCACAGCACAAAGAGCGAGCTCCACGGGTCAACAATGAATAACAAATGAGAACAGAAACGCAGAATGAAGATAAGTAATTGTGGCCTGTTGTAATCCAAACTGACCATTATGTAATTATGGAGAGGGCCAGGAAGTGGTAATTAAAAGAAGTCTGAGCTGCACTGTGGGTTGGCTTGGGCTGAAATAAAAACCGCCGATTGCCAAAAGATTCAGTCCAGATGTTTTAGTCCTGGAGCTTCAGCTGACGCTCGGACGTTTTCTTTTCTTTTCCGTTTGCTTTAAAGCGTCTCGCAAAAGTATTGCTGCCCTCTTGAATGCTTAGGTGTTCTCTCCCACAAACTTCAATGCATCTTATTGACCTTTCCAGTGAAGCTCTGGCCGTCGGTTTATGGCTTTCAGTGCTCAAGAAACAAAGAAGACCGGCAGCTTTCTACTGAACCACTTAGGATAATTATGTCCTGGATCAATGACAACCTCCACCAGCGTACATTTAGTATAGCTTTTTTACTTTACGCTACAATCTGGAGACACATTTACTACACTTAAGTTATCTGTATTCAACTCGTCGTGAGACTGCTAGCAGCAGTTGACTGGACCTCTGTCGAATTAGGTCAGTCACTGTAAAGAGGGTGAATATCGACGGTCACTTGAGTTCAATATTTTTTTTTGTCATTTTGTAGAAACCAGTTTTTCACTTTTTGTTATAAAAAGAAAGGCACATTTTATTGGTCATGTAAAAGTATGAATACTTTTTATACACACTGTACAGACAAACATTTATTTATTTGTAAGAAAACAAAATAGAAAAACATTTTGTAAAACTTCTTAATTATGCTCTGATTTGTGTCTCAGTCACATTAAAATCCTAATAAAATAAACTGAACTCTGCGGTTGTTGACACAATGTTTAAAAGGGCTTTGAATGCTTCTATAAAGCGCCGACCTTTGGCAAGAAAGACGTGCAGAAAACAAAGCTGAGACTTTGTCTTTTTAAAAAATAAAAACCTATATTTGTAAATTTAAACAAACACGCATCGCAAGCTGCTGGTTTGCTAATGAATCTGCCAAAAGGTCGAGAGCAGACAAAAAGCACAGAGACAATCAAATCTGCTGCTGTCCAAAAACGTGAAAATACTTCTTTGGCAAGAAGAGACTCAGATACATTCATCGTTAAAAACAAAAGAAATGTCTGAGGTTTCCCTTAAACAAGACGATACGAGACACTGACAGAGAAACATTGGTTCATAACAAGATACATCCAACACAGAAAGCAGAAACAATTGAATATATTTCTTCTACAACTGTTTTTTTTTATTGCTTTCATTATCTGCATTAACCCTAAAAATAAAAAATAAAAAAAAAATAAAAAAGAACAGCAAAAAAAAACATTTTTGGTTTAAATGGCCACAGATTGTGGACATGCAGGAGCTGCAGAGTCAGTCCATGCAAAATAAAATGTGATCTAATTATTTATTTTAACCCAAAATATACTCCTATTTTAACATTAATAAGGTAAGGTTGCATATTTGTAGGGCTGCAAACTAAAATTTGAAGCAGGTGAAGCTAAAAATGCCACTTCAGGAGTTTTGCACAGGACATATTTACTGAAAAGTGTTTCTCTTTTCATCTTAAAGGTAAAATATAAATTCTGTTTTACAGTTCATTACTGCTTAAAGCATGTTGTTCTTTCAAAAAATGGCATTTGTTTGAGTCTGTACACTCCCTTTACCGACTAATCGATTGCTAAATTAGATGATTATTCCAATAATCGATCAATCCACTTGCTTCAGCCCTGCATACACGCATTCTTGTTTTCTTTTCAGATGCACAGAAAGCCTAAGTGAATTTTTGCATTCGTTTCAGAAAAGTTGATGTACAAAAAAAAATAATAATAACTGGACCACACTTAAAGCAAGACATTTGTATCGACTGCAATAAATAAACCAGAAGGTGTTGGCGGACTCTTCAAGAGTTAACTCGACATCTAATCTCTCAGGAGAAAGATCCATTAGTGGAGCGAGAAATCTATAAGGAAACAGTTTTTTTCCTGGTGAACTAGGCCTCCATCAGCTCTGCCTCTCAGTCTCTTTTTGACCATGTTCCCTCTACACTTTCCTCTGTACTCGGACCTCTACTTCTCTCTTTCCTTCTTCTTCTTCTTCTTCTTCTTCACAGTTCGTCCCGTGCGCTCACGTTCTCCAGCTCGGACTGCAGCACGTCCGAGTTCTGCGCCTCAAAGCTCAGCTCGCCCTGCTCCTGCGTCTTCCTCGACTTGGCCCGGTCCCAGTCCGTCTTGACGGTCTCGTTGTCCCACACCACGGACGTCTCCGTGTCGCTGATGTAGCCCGAGTCCCCCGTGTAGTGGGTCGGGTACACCAGCAGCGGCTCGGCGGAAAAGGCGCGCAGGTCCCGCCGCTCGAAGGGATCCATGTACTCTGAACTGGTGGGGCAGAAAACGGGGGTCGTATAAAAGAAGAGCGCCACATGGAGGACGACAGAGAGAACACGGGTTGGACTCACATGGGGTGTTTATCGTACATGACCGGGAGGAATTCGTCAACGGGGAGCATCTTGCTCAGAGGCTCGGCCATGAGGAGCTTCTGGGCTCCCTGCAGAGACAACATGTAGCCCAGCGTCCAGTAGGAGTAGTCGGCCTCCACCAGGTTGTGGACGTTCGGGACGGACTTCTCCGGGTGGTCCACCTGCATCCGCTTCCGTCCGATGTATCTGGGCAACCAATTGTCAGATTACCAATTAAAACAGGAAAGAAGTTGTTTTTTTTGTTTTGCTTCACCTGGTGAAACAATAGTTCACACAAAACTTTTAGACCCAGAAATAACCACCAAAACATAAAACACACATTTACCAACTTACAGGAACCCTGTACAAACCTCATTTTTTACCACTATTAATTTTTTAATGAAAACAAAATATTTTTGCCAACTTTGCATTGAAGTGTCATTATTTACCAAATAATGATACTTTAATGCAAATAAAAGAGATTTCATAATGGCATGCTGTTTTCAATGTGGAAGAAACTTCCAAAAAACTGCAAAACCGCAGAAAAACTGAGTTCCGGTAAACCAAGGCTAAAACCCCCTCCTGCTTCCAGCAGGCCTTGATTAATTAGAACTGGGACATTAATCCATATATTTGAGGTACATTTGCTTTACGGTCTTGATGATGGCATTTGGCAAACAGTAATGTTCATTGCTCGCTCCATAATTTGCCACTGCATCACATTTCTGCGGCGTAAAGCACTTTGAACTGCCTTTCTGCTAAAAATGTGATAATCAAATAAACTCGTTTTTTTCTGAGACGATGCTCAGCGTCTGTGCTCACTAGTGAGACGCTAAAACAGAACATTTCCAAGCCTTCTGAATGTCTGGTGGCCGGCAGTGGAGACGTCACGCATGACAGGAGGGATTATTTTGGAGTGATCTGAGTTATTTCTATTTACTCACATAAGATCCCAGTCCAGTTTGTGTGTGGTCACTTCCTGCAGCAGCGCCTGGAGCCGGCGTTTGAAGAACACCTCGAAGCGGAGGTCGTCCTCCAGCACCAGGGTCGTCTGGAGGCCGCGCTCCACGATCTGAACGGGTTCACAGGGAAACAAAGGTTTCTCACAGCAGCCGAGGCACCGGGAGGCGTCTTTCTGGACCATAAACCGATGCGCTCAGCTGCAGTAACAAGCCCAATGTTTGCTTAACAGGGCATTTAATGAAGCAAATAACATTTTACAGTGCCTCTTTTTTCATTTTCTAGCTGTGAAAAAGACAAAACAAAACGACAACAGTGATTCAAACTTGGCTCCTGTTGTATTTTGTTCGATTAAACCGACTGTAACTTATAACGTTTTTTTTTTTCCTCCTAGTGAAAAAAAAAAACGATTTTCTTTTAAAAGTATTAGATTCGTGAAACCGCTGCTTTAAAAAGATGCATCTCAACAAACATTACTACAGAATTTATAGATGCATTATGTACACAGTGGTGTGTTTCATGGTTTTATTTTTGTACATTTTGAAAAGTAATTTATTTCAGCAAAAGACAAAAAAAAACAGTTTTAATGCAGTTTTAGGACTTACACAAATGACCCGAAAGCTGCCGGACTCTGCAGAGAGCATAAGCTACAAAATGTCACTGCCGTGTTGTGTGCAAGCAAATTTATGGAAAGGTAAGTGGAAGAAAAAAATGTGGGAGAAAAATCAATCCATTGTGTTTTATCAAGTCTAAAACCAGACACGGTCGTCTACCAGGAGCACTTTAGAGAACCTGACGCTTTATGCTAGCTTTATGGAGATGCCGTTTTCATTTTCCCAGCAGGACTTGGTGCCGTCTGGTCTAACGACCATGCTGACCACGATCTGCCTGGTTGGTCAGCGAACTCACCTGCCAAGTGGAAAATGAGGACAAAAAAAAAAAAAAAAAAAAAAACAGATCCGAATTTGGAAACGAGCTAAAGGCGGCTAATAAAGCAACCTCAACATGGTGGCACATACACTCAGTATGTTTCTGTCACTACTACTCAATCACAAAAAAAAGGTAATAAAGTAATATTCTTATATCTGATCCAAAGTCTTTCTCAATCGTAAACAAGAGCATAAAAATACTAGGCTGAACTGATAAGTTAATTTGTCTCAGAAAACCCAAGTTTCCAAGCAACCAACCAATCTACTGTTTAAACACAAACTGTTATCGGCCTTGTGCAGGTGGAGACAAATGCCTCTGGTGCGTTCAAGTGTCTCACCTCCTTCCAGATGTTGTAATGAGAGAGGAAACAACCCAGCTCGCCCTTGGTGAGGGGCCGACCGTGGTAAGGGTCTTTGTATCCGGGGAGCATCTTAATCCCCATGGAATCTATATCAGATGTATTCAGAGCTCTGGCAGAAAGAGAAGGGATTAAATATGAACAGAGGAGAGATTAAATCTATAAATTACATGAATGGAAAAAAAAATAATAATAATTGACTTGCACAGAGTCCAAACTATAAAATATGCAACACTGGAGTTTTTTTTTTCTTCTTTATGTGATCTTAACACAACTTTTGTTTATACCCAAAACGGTGTTGCATTTGTTGGGTGTTTGTATTTTAGGGCGTCGGATGGCTGGACGGTTTCCAGGACGACCGATGAGGTCCCACAGAGGTTAAGCTTGGACTCCGAGGACTCGCTTGGCGGACAGCTGACCCTCATTCTAGCGTTGTTGGAATGAACTGAGTGTAAGCCAGACCATAAAGTTCAACCCACATGCTTATGGGGCAGGAAAAAGACCGGAGCATTAAGCGGCCGCTCATCTGGAAGAGCATAAAGCTGAACTAATTACACCGTACGACCTTTAGAGTTCAATCAATATGCTGTCTATAGCAAAGCTTATGTTCACTTTGCTACAGACTAAAGTAGCTCTAAGGTGTTGGTACCTGGAGATGTCTGCCGTTTTTTGTCATTACAGTGATTATTAGGGGGTATTTTAGTTTCAAAATAAAGGTTTTAATGACACTGAGCATTAGACAGGGTTTCTGTTTATTAAGTAAAAATCTTCCAAAACTTGTGACTCAAGCTTTCCTAACTTTTTTCTAAAACTCTTTTAGGTGTGTTTTTTTTTTTTTTTTTTTTTTTTTTTTTAAATCCAAACGTTCACTATGAATGTATGGAAGATATTTGTACAGCACGGAGAATCACCGAGATCAGTTTTCTGGCTGATCTCTGTTGTCTAAAAAGCCTGACATGTCGATTCCGAGCTTTGGCCGATGCAGTCCCTTTTAGTCTGAAAAGCCGCTAAATAGTCGGGTGGTTATTGTTAACTGCAAACGTGCAGATGAGACCTGGTGGGCGGGTTCGTCAGTCAAGTATCAAGTAGCCGATTGCTCATTTCCTAAACAAAAATCAGGGATGATTTATCGGTGCACCATAGTATGGAGGATTTAGAAGTAGAAAAAGAAAAAAGGAAGAAAGAACACAAGAAGGAGGAAGGATAAGGAATGTAGGATTGAAAAAAACTTGGAAGAATTTGTACACCGGTGGAAAGAAGGAAGGAGGGGACAAGAAATGAGAAACAAAAGAAAGTAAAGACAGAGGTTACAAGACAAACTTCTACCTTCTCAGCCACAATCAACCTTAGAAAGAAAGGAAGGAAGGAAAGAACCACAGGTAACAGGACGGAAATGAGAGAAAGGAAAAAAGTAAAAAAATGAAACAGTAACAAAACAACAACATTTAGCTGAAAGGGGATTATTACAGGTGGAGTGGAAATACAAATATCTTCCATGTTCTTGTTTGATTTCTTTGAATTTTTCACAATGTAACACAGGGAAGCAATGTGTTGAGGAGTCGCCTCAATTTACCTGAACCTATCAGAAGCTCACAAAGCCATGACATCATCCCACAGGCTTTTCCAAATAGTTTAAAGTCACAGTGATCTTCATGTATGTAAAGTTATGTAAAACAAATCTTTAATCTTTATTAAGCATTTAGCAAACAGAAATAACAGTAATCCTAACTGTCGTAAAACATGGATAGTTCAGGCTGATGAAACACCAGACACAGCCAAACAAACAAAAAAGAAAGATTTAGATAGAGTATATAAATATTTGAATATTAGGTTTCAGCTGCATTTACACAGATGAAAACATGTAAACCCGGCTCCAGCAGAATAAACAGCGAGAACAGCAGTAACAGCAGGCAAACAGCTACTTTTCACCTGATTGTTTATGTCAGTTTTGGTGCTCTGCAGGAGGCGAGCGCACACGTTGCAGAGGTGCTAGAAAAGAAAAGACGACAGGAAGGAGGAGAGGAAGACGACGAGGAAACATACTTGCCATCCACAGCAGCAACAACCTTACAGCTGATCTCCTGCTCGTACAAAGTTCTCAGCATTCGCTCGCGGCGGTCGGCTCGACGGACCAGATTTATCATGAAGACCTGCGTACAAACGAACGCAGACGCTCAGGCACGCTCGGCTAATGCGTACTCCTGAGGTGGAGTGTGAGTGTACCTCATCAAAGCCCATCTTGTTTGGATGCTTGGGAGCAAGAGACAGGAAGCTGGAGGGCTCCAATGGTGGATTATTCACTGTTGAAGAAAAGGAGAAGAAAATAGAAGAGACGTTTACAAAAGCACAAAATAAAGAGCGTGAAATCATAAGTAATACAAGTAAAAATAGGAGAAAAAAAAAGTTAAATTAGAGCTGTAACTCTGTCAGTATAGAGAATTCAGTTGCACTCAGCAGGTGAAATATCGATAATGGCATATTAATGCAAGTTTAAATGATCAATAGAAAATATTTTTTAGGCTTTACAGCAATCAAAACGTTCCTGTAGTTGCCCACTAGCTTTTTGCCTCTTTCCTCTTTAATCACTCCACACAAGGTGATTAAAGCCAGGACTCTGCCTGAGCTGCTCCAAAATGTTAACATTATTTCCAAACAAGCAAAACAAGTCAGTAAAATGAAAAGATCGCCTAAATCCACCAGTGATATAAACAATTATGCGCGTATATGTTCTGTAGGTAAACTTCTCACCAGAACCATAAACCCTCATATTTTCTATGGTAGCAAAGTTTTGCAAATAGCGCAGTGATAAATATCAGACTGAATATAGTACATGTCACAGTATTTTTAAAAATCACTAATAAATAGGGCTGCGCAATAAATAACGCTCGGTTTTCGCAGTCATACTGCACACACAATCAATACTGCAAAAACTGCTTGAACTGCCACAAATATTAGACAATTAAATAAGCACCATGCAGTCAGGCGCTTTATAACAGCAATTTATATTTGGAGAAGCTTTCTGTGCTTTAGCAAGGCGTTAAGGTAAAGTCATTAAGAAAATACAACCAAGCCGTTTCTTTGAGAAAACAGCAGATGTGGCCAAAAGCAGCATGTCGAGATGGACACAATAAATCTTCTTTTTTTTTTCAACTCAGTATCTGCGATTTGCAACAAACCGAAAGCAACGTTCACAAACATCATCACGTTTTACTAATATTGTGCAGCCCTGCTAATGATCCTGATCTCTATTACGAGAACTTTCATTTAAAGAATCCTCACCTCAAACATTCCCCTTCCTTTGTGAACTTTGTTCATTTTTGGCTAGAAACAGCCGACTGAAAGTGAAGCACTTTGTTGAGTGGCCCCGGAGTAACATATTTGAATAAATCATAAGGGTGTACAGTAGAATAGAGTGGTAGAGGTTCAACTCCACCTGAATGTTCACAGTTCTGTGATTTGGCTCTGAACCGATTTCTCGATGTGAAAGCCTTCAGGTTACTCATTAGCTCCTTTCAGTCGGTTTGCGTCTCAACACTGAAGACAGCAGGAGCTATAAATGAATTACCTAAGAGCTTTGAAACAAACCCTCTGCATATGTTGCTGTGTGTTTTGTGCCAGTTTTATGTGAATACATGTTCCTGACGCCTGAAAAGTGGCATAAAACACTCTTAGCATCCCAGCAGACTTTTGATCGTTTCTCTTTGCACCATCTCTATAAATAGGAGACCTAAAGATCAAACTGAGCCACTTCAACTGAACCGAGACCAGAGTTGACCTTTTTGGTCTGCGTCAGAGTTTGATTACACATTCAGATCTCCTCAAACAAACCAGGCTTTCTGGCCAACCATCTAGAGTTTGGGTAAAGTGGACTTAACAGGGCTGGTGTGAATGCACCCTTAAATGTATATCTGCTGCAAGTCGCCTACTTCCTGTAATTGGGCCATCAGCAGGACTCTGAAAACTTGATTTCATGCTAAGGCGGTAATTTAACCATTTGATTTAGTTGCATCGAAGAAGAAACGCATAGCAGCTGCGGGACTAGCGTCTCCCGCAAAGACCAGAATTCTGGGTTCTCCGTTCTAGTCTCCATTTTTTCCACACAGGTTTTAATTTATCATATGAATTATTTTGGTGTTGCTTTAGAGCTGCAGTATGTAACTTTTATAAAATGTTATTTTTACATATTTGTAAAAACTGTTACTATGTCATGAAAGATAATCTGTGAAATTAATGTAGCTCATCTGTCTTCTCTCAGTGCTAACTAGAAACAACCAATCAGAGCCAGGAGGAGGGTCGTAGCGCTGTCAATCAACTTTGTGTACGCGCAGCTCATCTTATCCCTTTCACCCTTACTCTTTGCTACACTACAGCTTCTTCCTGTTAGCAAAATCTGCCAGGAATGCTCACTTTTCTGGAACAGTTAGTCATTTCGTTATCACATTGAGCAGCGGGTACACAGACATGATTAACAGCACTAAGGTCTTCCTCCTGGCTCTGATTGGCTATTTTTGACCCCGACTTGTGTGTGGCACAAAGATAAATGTGGATCCCTGTCCAGCTTCATGGTATTTATTTATTTTTTTTCTCATTTTGTTGCAAGGGAAGTTTCCCGAAGGGAATAAAAATAAAATAATCCTGATGGGGTGAAACAAAAATCTTGGATTACTAATTACTAAAAATTCAGAGAAACTCAGGTCAACTTAAAACAAAAAATACTTCAGTTGCATTTAATTAAAATAGTTTGGGTCCCACCAGTTATTCTGATACAAAAAAATCTTAGTGAAACTCTTTTTCTGACTGAATAAAATTAGATGTTGAGTTTCTATGCTTCTCTACTACTGCAGTGCAATCCAAAAATACATTTATTTCATGTTTTTATGCATCTTTCCCTGTCAACATTTACAAAAAACAATTAAACAAAAAGAAAATAAAGGCCCAGTTTCACTGAGCTCTTTAACTCACCCATGATCTCAAGGTGAGTGTGCAGAAAGCTTTCCATTTCATCCTGCATGGAAGCGTGGGAACGCATGGGCACCGGGAAATACCCGTAGGTGTCTCTGTTGCACACGTACATCTGCACATCTGAGGAGGGGAGGGAACGGAAAGAAGACAAACGATGCGACATGTGCAGGCGGATTAAAAACGGGACGAGGCAATCTCAGCTACGTTTTTCCTCCACACCTGCCATGCGAGCCGAGTAAGCAAAGATAATGACGTCGTCCAGCGCCCAGCTGTACTCGGGGTGTGGCGGGTAGAAAGCCAGCTGACTGGAGGCTTCTTTCCTCAGATCCACCAGGTAGGTGGAGTGGACCATCGGCACAGCGAAACAGCCCCGGCGCTCCCGGCGGCGAATGGGCATGTAGGCCGGGGTGCGCTTGTAGTAACCCTGAAAAACAACATGGTATGGATTCAACGAAAGGAATTCGCTGACAACTGAAAACGTACAAAAAGGAAGTGGGCATGACCTTAAAGTTACGGATAACTATGGACAGGATGCAAAAAAAAATGGAATTAAAGATTAAAAATAAAACCTGCAGCTTCAGCTGGGTAGGTTGTGTGTAAATGTAAAGTAGGAAAATAAGTATTTGATTTAAGTTTTCCAACTTGCACATCATAGAGGGACCTGTCATTTTCATTATAGGTACATCTCAACTATAGGAGACAATATCTGGAAATCACATTGTATGATTTTTAATTTAATTAGCATTTTATTGAATGAAATAACCATTTAATACAACAAAAAAAATCCATTAAATTAAGAAATTTGTAATTTATCCCTAAGGAAAATTAGATAATGTTGTGACTCATATAACATCCTCAAAGAGTTGCTGGACAGAGCTGCTGTGGCCAGGAGGGATCTCCAGTAGCAGTCAGTCTTGCAATGAATCTGAAAAAGCCTCTGACTGAAGACTGGTGCTGTGACTCATGCTAAATAGCCGGGCAGCAGAGATGATATTCCACAGCAACTTGTCCAGGTTGACAGTTGTTGTCAAGCACTACTAATCCATCTCATTTGCTTTTGCTGCTCCTCTTTAACGCCGTCTGATTGTGTGGTTAGAAAGTCAGGCAGGAGTCTGGAATATGATCCTTGCTCTTTAAGATTGATGGAGGAGAGGGCTTGAATGTCCTCCTTCTCCACTCTTTGGTCTTGCTCTGCATCCATGAAGCCTCCTTTTCAGCCTCCTTGTTGCCATGGTTACGCATAGCAACTGTCCAAAAGTCAAAAAGGTGAGAGCAGAAATCCTTGCAGCTGCACAGTTTTCCGAAAACAGAAGGAATAATTGTCAAAAAAAAAAAAACGCAATGCAACTGAAAAAATGTATTCAGATTAAAAATACTTTATTAATTCTAAAAGGAAATTAAATGTTTAAATTAAATAAAAGTCTAATATAACATACCTACTTCAACATGCTCCCACTCCCAATTCTAGACTTTAATATTTACAACAGAACAAAATATTCTGACCAGGTTTCCATGGCAGCAGGGATTTTAGCCCTTTTCCTCCCCACTGCTCTTCATTGGGCAACATTGATTTTCAGCTAAATCCATAGATTTTCTATACGGTCCGGGTCCACAGACTGGCTAGGGCCCTCCAGAACCTCGAGATGCTTCTTTTGGGGCCGCTGCTTCGGGTCACCATCATGCTGGACGACCGAGCCACGACCCACCTTCAATACCTTTACTGAGGGAAGGAGGTTGTCGCCCAAACTCTCACATTTAATGGTCAAGCTTCACGACTGAGACGCTGTTCTTGGGACTTTGCTCATCCTTCTTCTTCATCCTCCAAAAACGCAGAATGGAGTTTATATCAAAATATTCTAAGTTGGTCTCATCTGACCTCATGACCTT
The DNA here is from genome assembly GCA_903067095.1 of Girardinus metallicus. NCBI lineage: Eukaryota > Metazoa > Chordata > Actinopteri > Cyprinodontiformes > Poeciliidae > Girardinus > Girardinus metallicus. The sequence continues at coordinate 68,775 of CAEGAE010013867.1, read as the reverse complement.
CTCCCACGCCTCCAATGGATCATCCAGATGGTCATTGGCAAACTTCAGATGGACCTGGCTGGACACGCGCACCCTGAAGGATTTCAATCCATGACAGGGTAGTGTGTTACTATGGAAACCTTTGAGACTGTGGACCCAGCCTTCCACAGGTCATTGACCAGGTCCTCCCATGCAGTTCTGGGCTGATCCTCTACACTTTTCATGATCATTGATGCTCCACAAGGCCTGAACTTGCCTGGAGCGTCAGTCTGAGGGAGTCTGACCTTCATAGAAACGTTTCCTCCATTTGCACCAGCAGTTGTTGCCTTCTCACCAAACTGATTAACCGTTGTCCTGTAGCCCATCCTAATGTTATCCCTGGTGTCCTTAGACTGCGCTTCGGTCTTGTCCATGTTGGACGTTGGAGTCCAATTGATTGAGTGTGTGGACAGATGTGTTTAATACAGGCACCAAATGGAGGACGGGAGGGGTTTACTGCAGGTTGGTAGGTGATCAAATACTTATTTCATGCAATAAAATGCAGGTTAACTATTTAAAAAATTAGGGGTGCACCGATTGCGGTTTTCTTGCCAAGTCACAGATTACCGATCTTTTAAGAAGATCGGTAATCGATCTTTAAAAAAGACCGATTACCGATTGGCTAAAATCGGAACCTGCCGATTCAAGCCGATACCAATTTTTTTGTCCGAAATGTTGCTCAATATGGCAAGAAAGTTGTGGAGGTAGCAACAATGGGGTGACTATTGTTAATTGTTAATTGTTAATTGTAAACATGCAGACATAACTTGGTGGGTCGATCTGTCAGACAAGCCTTTCTCACCGTAGAGCAAAAGAGTACAGTGGTTGATTCTTAGACCTTTGCCAAGCTAGATCAGATCGGTGGATAAGATCGGCTTCATGTGTAAAAATTGGCCAATCACCGATCTCCCAAAATTAAGGAAACCGGCACAGATAAATCGGCTGTCCGATAAATCGGTCCACTCCTAAAAAAAAATGTATCTGATTTTCTGAATTTTGTTTTAGATTCTGTCTCTCACAGCTGTGGTGTACAAATGGTGAAGATTACAGATCATAAGAGGAAAGTTTGAAAAATCTGCAGTGTCTCCAATACTTATTTTCCCATCTGTGAAAAAAAACTTACACCTTAAGTAAAATGAGTTTGAGAAATCTAAATTATGCAAAAGTGTTTGCGTATTCAAGAAAACACATGTCACAGAGCTTTCTCTTAAGTGACTTCTTTTAATGAGCAGAACCCGCTGCAGGTTTTATTAAAGCTAGCGTGGAGAAACCCTGAAGATACTCCTTAATGGAAAATAATGAGGATGTGGGCTATCTGCACACCCGCCGAATAATTTTCTAATATCATTAAGCTTCCTTAGAGCTGAACGGAGCAAAAATTTCAGTACACCTGAGAAATAAATCAGCTATCTTAATAACAAATTAATTTAGCATGATGTGGAACCAACCCTTAAAGAAACAGTGATTAATTTTCAGTTTTTTCTACCTCTTCCACAAAAATTATTTTCCTTATGAATGCATGTAAAACAATCCTCACAAAAATCCTCAATGATGTTTTCTCTTTTGCTATCAAAATAATGAGGACTTTATTTGACATGCACTACAGTGTTTCCCATTATTCACTAATGCCTCAAAATAAAAGCCATACTTGATCAAAAAAAATCATCATAAATAAGTTTCTATCTGAAGAACCATTTAATTACTTTAACACTCTGGCGTGGGATGACCAACGTCAGAAAACAAACATACATTTTTAGACAGCGAGATATACAAACATAATTTTCAACATTTTTTTAAGGATTTATTTATTTTAGTTCGATTTCTTTTATAGCTTTTATCCTGCAACTTTTAGGCATCAAAACCACACAGTCAGAGTTCCTCATTGCTGAGTGTCCAGTGTCATTTCCTTTTCTTCTTAGACAGACAGAGGCGTCAAATACGGCTATAACGTAACATCAAATTTCTATCAACTGGTTTTAGAATTTTCACAACAACTGCAGCTATTTGTGCTTTCCAATTGCATTACGTGTCTGGAGAATACATAACCGTCTACCCCCGTTTAAGAGTTAGACTAAAGTCTCCTGCTCAGTAAAACATAAACATCAACATGATAAGCATATCTAAATTTCTTACCAGAACCATATATATCCGATCATATTCCCACTTTAAAATGCATTTAAAAGGGTTTAGATTTACAATTAAAACCACTTTTATTTTTTCTAAAGATGATTCTGGAAACAATCTGGACAAACAAGCAGCTAAGTTTGACTCAGCAGTTTGACCCAGGAACAAAGCTCCACAAAAACCACAAATTGGAGCATCTGCGATGGGTTTGGTCTCCATCTCATTTGCTGCTCTGTTCTCTTTCTCCTCCTCTAAAGGCTCTCAGGCACATAAAAAAGAAACATAAATCTGATCTGCCATCTGGGGAGTCTTTGAGGCTCTCGGATACATAATCTTTACAGTCTGTTGGCTCTCTGTGTGCAGTGGTTCAAGAACGACGTGATGGGTTAGAGTGTCACATTGCAGAGAAAAATATCTCAGTGTAACATTTGAGCAGCAGCTGAACAGGAGGGCAAAAACAACTCTAAGAATACTTATTCTTCAGCTTCTATTACATAAATAAATGTATTTACACCAAGGAATCTTCTATATGCAATAAATATTTACTGAAACAGATGCGCGGGACCTGGAGCGGACTAAAAATAAATCTACGATTACCTGTGAAGTCATCCCGCACCAGAAGTTGGAGTAAGCGGCTCTGGACTCCAGCATGGGGGCGACGATGGTCTTGTTTTCCCTCATCAGCTTCCACAACACATCTCTGTCAGTGAGCAGGTTGTCACAGTCGGCCATCTACAGAGCGAAGAGAGCGCCTAAATATTTACATACAATTACTCATCAACTTGTGCGCCTGCAGAGAAAGCCTGTCCCCCCCTTCCTCTCTCTCTCCCCGGCCGCCGGCGGATGACTCATCGGCGACGTGGTTTGATCAAAGAGAGGGAAGCGAGCACACAGACGCTGCGTGGATCTTCTCATCGTAATGGGTTAAAACAGGCCTTAGGGGGTGTTGTTGTAGGGATATGTTATTAGTTTATGTTTTGCCATATTTTCCCTTAGTCTGTCAAAGTGCATTAACAGTCAGCAACTGCAGGGCAGCTGGGAGTCAAACAGCTGTTCAGGGCATTTTAGCCTCTTTTTTTTTTTTTTTCTTAAAGAGGGAAGCAGAAACATTTGCTCCATTTCATCAACCACTATGCTTGTGCTCTGAATAAGACTGGTTTGATAGGGAATACTGGGACAGACTGGCGACCAGTCTGGGGTGACCCCGCCTCTTTCCCGGAACGTTAGCTGGAGAGGCACCAGCAGCCCTCCAGACCCCACCAAGGGACAAGGGTGTTAGAAAATGGATGGCAGGGAACACAAAAACATTTAACTTCAAAAGAAAACCTCTACAACAATAAATGAATGAATGAATGCTGAAAATGTTTGAAGCACTTGGGCTATTTTGTGTACTTGTACTTTTGCAATATATATGTATGAAAAGGAGAACTATTCCTGCTGCTAGATGAAGAAGAACTGAGTCTAGTCACATTTTTAAAGTTTGCGTTTAAAAATCGCAAACTTTAAAAAAGCCACATCACTTCTTTGAGTCCAAGAAGTGATGTGGCTTTGGTACGTTGGTGCAGTATTCTCTGAAGATGAGCCGTCAGAGAGGCTTCATATGAACACCCGTGCAGGTGAGCCACCTTCCAAACTTGCAGACCACAGTTTGAGTGAAACCGGACAGGTCAATGGGTCAACTATAAACCTAGCTTGAGAAAAAGCTGAAAGTAGAATAGGGACAAAATTAGCTCCTGACATGATCTGCCGTTATTTAGATAGGCTAAGAACATTTATGGCATTCACTGTGAACAGGTAAATTCCTGCATGCTGTGCTTTTCTTGGATGGGCAGTTTGTTGGGCTTTACATAACGGTAGGAGGAATGCTGCTTGTAATTTTTTCTCCTAAATTTGACAGAATTCCACGTTATTTCATGAAAATCTTTTAAATTAATCGAAACTAATCTAATCTATTTTGAGTTTCTTAGAAATTGTGCTTGTTTTTAAATCACTGCCTCTCATATTGTTTTTATTAATCTACAATGGCCCTAACACTCGATCGTATATTCACCCCGGAAATTGCTTTAGCGCTTTAAAAGTACGTTCGTACTGAATTTAGCGGCTGAGTTCACAAGTATCGCACTACAAGTGGTACCTACTTAACCTATGATACTAATGTCTAATAGCTTGTCCACGAAACACAGAAAAAATCCAAACTCTCCCTTTAAATCAATACAGGTTTTCCAAAGTACTGCAGATTACTTTGATAGTTAGCAGAAGTTTGCGTGCCAACATACCAGGAGGTAGTCGGCCCAGATCTCGCGGGCAGTGTCCAGCGCTGCCTGCCGAAGTTTCATCACGTGTTCATATCGGAGATCATTCCAGTGTTTTGGCCCCACTTCGTCCTCAAAGGCACTGGGACATAAAAAGATGGGCCCATTTAAAGAAGAAAAAAACAACAAAAAAAACAAACACTGGATGTACGTTACATTACCTGTTTTCGTCATCAGGTCGCCACTCCACATAATGGTAGTAGTTCTGCACCGCAATGAGCCAGTCTCTTAGGATAGCTGTGGTGTTGTCTATGTTGTGATCTGTCGCCACCCTGTGGAGCAAAACGAGAGGAACTAGAACATTTCTGAAGAAATTTAACCGGGGCCTGCCAAAGCGCGCCCGACGGTTGGAACCCATCGTTCTGATGCTAAACATTAGCATCAATGCTAAGCTGAGCTAAAGTAGTATCAATAGCATGTGGAGAATCACAAGCATGTTGACTAGCATGGACTTACTCCATTCAGTAAGTTAAAACTAGTGTATAAGCTAAAATTAGCCAAAATGCTAACGTTAGCCTAAATGCTATCAGTAGCATGTGGGGCATCACTAGCATGTTGTCTTACATTGACTTCCTCCATTCAGTGTGCTAAGCATGGCTAATAAATTTATAGCTAAGAAGCTTATTTTAGGGAAAAGGCTAATGCTAATGCACTAGTGGGGGGCAGAGCACTGCTAATGTTTGTGCTAATGCTAATGCACAAACTTTGTTTTGGGCGACAAATTGTTCTCAGAGATTAATGGAGTTTACAGTGCATAAAGTTAAAATTTTTGGAATATTTTGTTTTTAAGAATATAAAAGGGAGAAAAATAAAATTTGAAAAAATTATTGGGAAACAAAAGGTGGAAAAAAAAATTAAGACATAGTTAACAGCTTCAGGTGAAATCAGTATATTAAAAAAGTACCAATAAACTAAATTCCACTGTTATTAAAATGAGGCCAACTAACATAAAACACAGGATTATTGTAATTTAGGAGGCATAGTAGAGTTATGATCACCGGTGGGGAATCTGGAAAAACTAGATGAAATCCGGCGTAACGGCAGCCAGGCGCTAACATGAAGTTTACCGGATTCCAACCATGAACATCTGGTGAATCACGGTGAAAACTGTTCACATTTTCCCATTCCTCTAAATCACATTAAGTCTTCTTTAAAACAGGCACGAAAACATAAAACACACACCATAAGTGACACGATCGCTGCAGAGTAGTGAATTTTCACAGTTTTCATTCGCCCTTTGCATCTTCCGAGAGTGAAACAACAGCAGCTATGTAAACACAGATGCTGCTCAGCTCTTTCTTCGCCTTCTTAATGCCAGTTTTGGAACAAAACATCCAGCCACCGACCTTTATAAAAACACCTTTACACACAAACATGCAGTGATTGTGGGGAACGAATACTGATACTCTAAGTCTCTTCTTATGCTTAAAACTTAAAGTGAAGCCGTATTAGGCCAAACTAACATATGAAGCCATTTGTAACCAGATTATTTCTGGGCAGCTGATTGTTTCACTTCTGTTGAAATTTCAGACTTATTGTGCTTTCCCACGAATGAAAGCAGCTGTTTTAGGAAAAATACAGCTTATGTGTATAAATTATGACATGAACTGCATGTGTGCATTTTTAAAAACTGTATTCCAGGCAAAATACAATAAATCAGCAAAAACTAGGACTGGGCAATAAGGACTTAGAAATTTAATGTGATATTTCAAAAGCATTCACATTTGAAACAGGCTTCTTTACTTAAGTGTGATTGAAACTGTGCATTTCATCAAATTTTCAAATATAGTGATATTTATTGATCCTCTCATGCAGCCAATCGTGGAGAAAACAGTAACAATAACATTTCTGATAATACTGTCGGGGTTTCTTTAACGTTAATTTATAGAGAAAACGATAAATCAAAATTCTTATAGGAAATTTTTCACGTTAAATGATAAACGATACAATAAATTCCCTCCACTAGTAAGAATGACTTCATTTTAACCTGCTGAAGTGAATTTGGAACTAATTGATAAGCGGGAAATGCCACAACACTAGTTTATAGAACTATGATATCTATAATAACCAACATGTTTAATTACTTTACCATAGGTTTCTGTTTTCAAACGTTGTTGTACGTTTGGGATCTTATTCCTTATTACTTTCTTGTTACGCTTGTTATGACTAGTTTTGTATCTGGAAAGTACAGATACAAAACTCAACTATCTGTATTTTTAAAGTGTCAACTGTTTCTCTAACACGTTCTGACAGAATATTTGTAACAGCTTCTCTTTGTGACTTCAAAGAGAAGGTGAAGGAAACTGTGTTCAAGGCGCGTGAGGTACACATCTTGAAACTCCTTGGATTCAATCAGCACGAAAGCTACCGATGCACTTCAGCTTCTTTAAAATGCAAACAAAATGTTTTTAATAATGACCCAGGAGAGCCGAGACAGTTAAATTCGGTCAAAGTCTTGTTTATTAGAGCGTAGCCACCCTTAAAAAAAGGGGGGAAAAATTCGGACGGTGAGGCTGAAAAATGAGGCGTTTGTCTACTGTCTGTGTTATGATAACAAATCCCAATGCGTGTCGGCGGAACGGGCAGCGGCAGCGAGAGGCGGCGAGTGAAAGAATGTGTAAAAATGACAGAAATGGATTTCCTCCCAGGCCTGTCACGTAGTGAGTGACAGTCAGCGTGCTGCCGCTGTTCGTTTCCCATGTGTCTGCGGCGAGTTAACACAGCGGTGTCATCTCCACGCCTACGTGTGACCGACTCCGCAATCCGTCTTCTTCGCTGCATCCGTCTAGCTCTCGGCGTGCTGGCAGGAGCGTCTGACTGCTGAGAGGTTTTCAATGTCCAGAGGCGGTGGATTTAAAAACAAACACACACACACAATAAAAAAACAACAACAAAAAAAAAAAAACAGTGTTTTTTGAAGAGTAAATATTTGGGATTGGAGAACTATGCCTAACGGATATGAGAGCTGAAACAAGAGAGAGAGAGAGGATGGGAACTGATTTATGAATTGGCATCAGTCATTGTGCGCGTCACAGCAAAGCCCTCTGGGAGTTTGCATGCTGGTTGGACTCTACTGCCAAGCGCTCCTTCTCAACTTGTCACACTGATGTCTGCAGGTAGTTTTCGTTCTTTCTTTTTTTTTCTTCCTCCATCAAAAGGAAATAAAAAAAGTTTCTTGCAGAAGTATTCACACACCTTCAACTTTTTAACGTTTGCTGATGTCACAACCACAAAACGCCCGCATGCTGCATGAGGAGTCTGCGATCACAAAGTGGGGTACGTGCTACGAAAGTTAAGACCGTCGAGAATTTGTTTTAAAGAACTTAAGATATTTGAAGGTCAATTTCTTTTAGATGCATGAAATTAAGACTTTTTTTATGGATGCGCGGACGCCCTTTTTAGGGTCGTCGTTGTTTAGGCTGGTTTTAATTTCGGTCTCGTCTGGCTAGGGCGCCTTCTTCTGCACATTTGACTTTACAGAACAGCTATGTTTTATGTTTATATGCTGAGAGTACAGCTCAACCTTAAGGTCACTTCTCGAGGAAACTGATGTCTCCGGATTGTATTCAGGGGCATCAGAGTAAAGGAGGCTAAAAACAAATGTCATGTAGTTACACTGTGAAAGAAGAGCTCAACATAAACATCGTCGTTTGTTACAAAAAGACTTACAGATAATTGGGGGTGGGGGTGAATCAAGCTCCAACTTAACGCATTTCCATCAGTATTTATGTCATTTACATATATTTTTAAAAATCCTTAGAAGTAAAATTCAAAGTCAGACCACAACTTTCCTCTCAGAGCTGTTTCTCTTTTTTTTTTTTCATGCTTTCCTTGTTAATCCCGCTGGACCATGATACAGAAACAGATTCAACCTGTCAGGTATGAATGCTAATGAAAAGATTAAAACATTACACAGCCCTTTTTTTTTTTAAATGGAAGAGGCAGAAAATGAATGAAAATGAAAATGAATAAAAAAGAAAAAAAGAAAGGAAGCAGAAAAAGGGAAGCGAGGGAGCTGAATCTAGAGTAATCTGTGCAGGATGACAGGGCGCCCTGGAGCGAAGCTTCTCCTTCCTGCAAATACTTGTCGGACCAGGTTTGTGGTCAATTAGGTTGGAAGAGTTGGAAACGCAGGTGCTTAATTTTTACAAGTCCTGATTCTAGTTCAGACAAGAGGACGGGTGTGCGGAAAGGGGGAAGGAGGGGGACTAGGGGTGAGGAGAGAAGGGGGAAAAAAATCTGTGACTGAATGGAACTTTTCACGGGCACGTCTCTGCAGGCGGAGGCCGCCTCATGTGTCCCGCTCTCCGGGCAAACTCGTCCACGCCCAGCGGAGAGGAAAGCCTCACTGAACATATCAAATGTAATCATTCATTATGTGATTTGTGCAGACACGGTGCACGTGCTTTCTCCACATGTATCCGACTGTCTTAACATTAAAGTTGTCAGCGTTCATTAACTACTCCCCGTTACATAAATTAAACTAAAACATACATTAACGTTTAGTTACGTCAGTGAAACTCACCACAGCGCTAAGCGGTCCTTCGGGTAGTTCAGCCGTTCGACGGCTCCGAGGAACAGCGGCAGAGAGTGGGCCGAGTTGCGGCAGACCAGCGCGATGACGACCCTGGGAGCGAGGAGCGGCGACTCGGGGCTCCAGCGCTCCTCCGGGAAATAAGCCCAGCCCGAGCCCGGTAACAGAACGAAATGCAGGGCAAGCAGCAGCGAGGTAACCCGGAGCATGGCAGGGAGGGGAGAGAGAGGAAAAAAGACGTAGCTGACGCGGCAGAAAGTGGCAGCCAGAGAGGGGGAGACAGGGGATGCAGAAGCAGAGGAAGCTGTCGTCTATGCCGACATGGCGGAGGGTCTGGATTTAAAGGGGAAGGACAGGGCCGCGTCAAGGAGAACTCACCGTCACTTTAATACCACTGTAATATATTATATAATCCACCGTGTGCACGGGTTATAGTGAAAACATTAATGATAGTAGTAACAGCATTCAAATTCAGAAACTCTTACGACGGAATCCCCCCTACTTAAATAAATAACAACAAAAATGAATTCATGATTTCCATCTCGAGCGCTTTAGTTCTTCTTTCCCTTTAAGAACAAACCCAGCAGCAAAACTCAGGAAGCAGACGGATCTGAAGACCAGAATGTTCTGTTCTGGGGAACGCTTTAAGAACCTTTGGGGAGAACGTTCTTTTTTCTCCCCCTTTGACCCAAAAGTTTAACCTTTAAATGTTGCGCGTGCCAATTCCAGCTTTAATAAGAGGTTTGTTTTTAGTGGGGGGGGAGGAAAGAGAGACATCCCTCAAAAGATGATAAAACAACATACTTCAAGAAAAAGTAACACTTTTTTTGTTTTTATTTATATTTCATTTAAAAACATATGTAATTTTACTCCTCCCAATAATCTATGGAAAATTCTTAATTTGCATTACAGCAGTAAAACAGTCTTATTTAAAAAAAAAACCCAACAACATTATTTTTGAAATATGAGAGTTTTAGAGAGACCATGATGCTTGCAGCTGTGATTTGCATTGTGTTATATTTTTTTCTGCTTCCTGTTCTGCAGTTCCTCTCTGGCTCTGACCAACTCCGCTCCATGAAGCAGCACACATTTCCCCGAGTTGTCCGATGTGTCCTCCCTGTCAGACGGAGCGCTCGGGCAGAGCGTAGCAGAGTCCGACGAGGAGCCTTCACACATGTAGCTCGGTGTGTGTTGGCACACTCTGTGGGGCAGCTCTTCATGGTACACCAGTTCAGAAATAAGATCAGAGCTGGAGCCGCTCGGCCAGTTGGCGCAGGCAGGGATAAAGAGGGATAAAGGTCTGTGGCAGGCAGCGTCTCATCTCTGCAGCACAAAATAAAACAAACAAACAAAAAAACACAGTGTGGAAGCCAAAAAGACTGGATAATTACCAAATCACTTAAGAGTTTGTTCATCTTTTCGCAAACTTTACCAGCACTGATATAAGAGGGCAGGTTTTGTCTCAGGACGGAGTTAAAGATGAGGTCTGGATGGACGGATGATGAAGGATTCCTCTGAGTTGACCATGGCGTCACAACGGGATAAATCCTGAATCCCACAGAGTTTTGATTAAAGTGAGTAGCAAAGACATGCCATAGTTACAATTGCACATTAAAAACACAAAGCGCCTACCTGTTTGTTCACCCCTCGAATGCTGGCAGTGTGATCTGCAGCATCGTCTCCAGGATTAATACGGATCGCAGAACCAGCAGATCTTTCTCCAAGTTCTGTGCAAAAAATGTTTTAAGGGATCTGGTGAATTACAAAGAATCAAGGATGCTGTTGGACTAACTTCTCTCTTTAAGCCTCCCTCCCTACACACCTGTACTACCTCGTCTCTGACTCTGCACAGCGCCGCTGTGAGCTGTGCAGGTTCAGAAGAAAAACACATCTTAGCAGCCACGCTAACAACCCGAATACAAAAGGAGAGAAAAAAAGGTGCATTTGAAATATCTTCTTATTTAACGTTTTAGTTTGTGGTTGTGTCGGTGGCATTACTTTGCATAGAGCATGCTGTGCTTTGAGTAATGAAGGTCTCCAGGTTTCATTTTGGACTCTCCATGTGTCCTGGAGCCAGGCACGGCCCTCCAGACTCAGCCTGTCCAAGCATTCCCACATCCTGGAACTGTCCGGTCCAAGGCTGCTCAGAAGCGTCACCACCTGCGAGAGCAAACATTTCATGGTTCACTGCAAAAGTAATCATAGCTCCTGAACTTTCCCACATCATGTCACGTTACAACGTCAAACACCAGTGTATTGTGAATTGTATTGCGGACCAACATAGACTGTTGTAGTGTATAATTGTGAAGTGGCAGAAAGATTTTTACATAGGCTCAGAATGAGGAATGTGAAGTTGCAATAATTATTTATTTCGACAAGTCCACAATTTGTATGGTTAGAAACCCTCTGGGTTGGATGATCAGTGTGGGTCTCTTTACCTAAATTTATTGGCTTAAGTACAAAAGATGTAAAAGATTTCCTCTTTACCTCCTTTTTAACGTCTCTCTCTGGTGTGTTCGCCGATGCCACGTCTGTGACGTCTCCAGAAAGAGCTCCCTGACAGACGCCAATCCATCACAGATGGGTGTGGCGACTTCTTGCAGAATGCGACCAAGTGGTGGGATGATGACGTGCTGAAGGCAGAGTAACATTTGCCCACACGTGTCCTCTTGGGAACGAAGAACAACGCATGGCAGTGAGGAGGCCTCAGTTATGATGACGTCTGCCTGTTCAGTCAAACTCACCTGTGATCACGTGAGCCAAGTGGTCCTGCAGCAGGCCCACCTGATGGAGTCCAGCAGAGATGCGTTTCTCCACGCTTGGACGGTAAAGCGACAGCTCCTCCTTCAGACCCAACATGGCTGACATTTTACTGCCTTGCAGACATAATTCATCCGTCGACCTATGTTCACTAAAACGAGTTGCTTATCATGTTATTTTTCTGAACATCTCACTTTGATCCATGTTTTCCTTCTCCTGCTGCGACATGTACAAATCCTGGGGAGTACCGTCTCCCTCAGGTCGGATTCAAAGTCCTCCATCACAATTCCCTCCACACCAGCTCCGTTGTGCCCCGTGAGTGAATTAAAGCGAAAGGCAAGATTTGACAAGTGGAATTAAATAAAAATCACACACAGGCACAAAAAGCTCAAGAGCCAACTGGCTTAAAACGGAGCATAGATTTAAAAAACAAAACCTTACCGAGTATATTTGTCTCCGTTTCTAGTGCCATCATCTTAGGACGCTTGAAATAACACAAAAATAACTGGCAAGTGGCATTTCAGTGTAGGAGCTTGTTTCAAGTTAATAATTATTGAATATTGATTTTAAAAAAAAGCACTCGTTACACTGGAAGATTTCTTCAATTCTATTTTTCCCATTTTAAAAATAAAATAAAATATTTTTCATCAATACTGAGGAATTATCGACTTTAAACAAAAAAATTTATTCGTCAGTTAGTTTTGTCTTATTTCAAGCATACTAAGATATTTGCACTAGAAATGAGACAAAAACACTTCGTAAGAGCTGCTGTTTTTTATAAAACTAATGAAGAGACCTTCCTTACTGGGACTATTTTTATTTAATCCACTGTATTGCACTTTTTGCATTTTATTAACAAGCACTTTATTTGGCACTGCACTGTAAACATGCACATAAATAATAATTTTCACATAAGAAGTTTTAACCATATTTATTTGGTGGTCAGCATGTAGCCTTTTGTTCTGGGCTCTGCACAGCTGCTCCTCATTGAGAAGTGAGGTGGCTGCCTGTGAGGGGAGGATAATTGTTACTCAGAGCAATGAGCTACTGCTGGGTAAACCTGAGCAAATGTTTGTGCATATTCTGTTGGGTGTGGAGTGCTGATACAGAGTGACTCACCTGTCTTTTCTGTGTCCTCTCCAGGGTGTTTGGACAAATACTGCCCTGGGGCTCCAGACACCATTTATAGGTTCTGGGAGAGGCCATTGAAAAGAGTGGGGGGGGGGGGGGGGTTGTTGATGGGTTTGTGGTGTTTCATTGTGGGGTAAGGATAAAACATAAAATATTTACAAAAAAAAGTGAGTGGGAATGTTTGTATTTAGTAAAATGTATTTTATTTAAATAGGTGGAGAATGGTGAAGTGAGATCCCCCTGTGAATTAAAGGTGGTTCGGTCCGTCACAGCTGGGACGGTTTAAGGCTGCAGCTTCACCTGTGAAAGGTTGTTATATTGTGACTCTGCCTCAACTTTCTCATCCTCACTGTAAAATCCTGCCTTGTTACAAAAGCAGAAATGTTTTTTAAAGGCTGATTTAACAAACAATTTCCAAAAACAGTGAGAATACTTTAAATCTATTGGAAAATTGTAGTTTCCTTAACGCCACTCAGTTTGAAGTCCACAAATAGAGGCACAAGTATCCCCTTTGGGGAGGTGTACCTCCGTCATAATCTTTACAGATTATGATGTAATCTGTAAGATTATCAGTGAGCTTTTGGTATAGTTGTAGATAGATACCGGATCAGTCTACAGGCAGATTTGGTGAACTTCGACTTGTTTTCTTCCAGATCTTTTACGCACAGTTTACAAACTTCAGTAGATTTGATGTCGGAAGCCTTTCCTGAAGATTAATGTTAGACTGATTCCAAAGTCTGTTCTTAATCGTGGTTTCAATATTTCTCCGGCTAGAAAGCCAGATGTTTCAACCATCTGACTCAGACTGTGATCCTTTGGATGAAAGAAAGTTTCATCCAACACAGCAGATTTTTTGCTGTGTTTAACCAGATCCAGGACTAGAGCCAGCTGGTAGCTGGTCCTGCCTAAAGAACCAATTTGGTAGAAAGGGGAGAAAAAAAAAAAACATCCGCTCAAGCACGGCATGAACTGGAGGATGCAGAAACACCAGCGTCAGTTTCCAGAGTAAGGTGAGACAAAGAAAGAAGTATCTTCTTCAAACTCTAAACTTTCAAGCTTTGTTGAAATTTGCTGCGGTCAGACAAGGCAAAAACTGAAAGGCTGAAAAACGTCTTGAAGAGTCAAAGTAAGATGTTCAACCAAAAAAAGCTGCATGACAATTGACTTTGGCTTGGGTCCCTATACTACTGGATCGTTGCTCAAGAGGGATCAATAGTCTAACGCCAGATTCTTCCACTTTATCTCAAATCAACAGCTATAGGAGGATGAAACTTAGACAACATTGAAGTATTCAGTAGTTAAAACACACACCAAGCTTGTTTTGGGATGGATAAAGCAGGGTAACTTATTTTCTTGCATTCGTAATTTCTGCCGAAAGCCAGATCAGCACCAGGAAGCCAACTGAATGAACTACAACAACTCTGTCAAGAAAAGGCAGTAAACATCCTAAAATATAAAATATCTCTGTTTCTGATAAGAGCTCACCTCCTCTTCACAACCAACTGGATATGCTTCAGCTTGAAATCGTCCTCCGAGCTTTTCCAGGGCAAGCATAGCATCCAAGAAGGTCTTGGACTCTGGTGAGTCTTCACACCAGAGCGCCGAACCGCACCAGACAAAAACAAGACAGAAGGCCGATAAGTGAGATGAATATAAAATGTTTTCTGGATCAGATTTGGGAGCAGAGATGAGGGAACCGCCGCATACCGGGGCTTTGATGTCGTGTTCATAGTATGTTTGCGCAGCAGGTCTGTTCTTCACAAGAGCTGGAAGCCAGACAGACACGCTGGGTTAAGGATGCTGTAAGAAGACAGGAAACTCTGTAGGACAGTCCCAACAAGCCAGTCTGTCCTCTGACTTACCTGAAACAAGCACACACACACCACCACACACACACACAAAGAATCGCCCTAGGCGGTTAGAATAATAAATCTGTGCACATTTATCTGTTTTACCTGTAATGTGCTGGCACATGTCACACACTAACGCACGATGCTCAGGTACAGAGGTGCAGACGTGGCAGCCAGAAAGGACAAACTCCCGTCTTACAGCTCCATATCCACCTTTAAACACCTGATGTCCTCAAAGTTGAAACATTGAAGACACTGGATGAAGCTTCAGTGGAAGAACCAAATGCAGACCCAGTCTTCACCTCTCTGGCGTTACGGCGTCCCACTGCAAAATCGCTGCTGACCTGCAGGTGGCAATAGGACCAGATCCTATTCACGCACTGAGGCAAAGTCTCCTCCATGATAATCCAGTCAGCCGGGACGTCCTGAACCACTGCCATTGTTGAGAGTTTTATGGTCCATGGGGATATGTTTCTGATTTGAGAAACTCGGGAAGGAAGTGACTCACGGCATGCTGAATGATAGGGAGGGGCTCAGAGGACTCTGTGCATTTTCTCCTCAAATGTTTCAGCAGATGAGAGCAGTAATGACGCTTACAGAGAGGAATCAGATTACCCAGGATGTCTGTAACACGCTCTGTTGAAAATCAGTGGGTCAAAAATTCAGAGCACAAAGAATCTGATTTGTTCAACTGGAAAGCGTGAAGTCGACGGAGACGAAAGTTGAAGTTTCCAAGATGAAAATTATTTTAGAACTTCTCCAAATCATCTGCTTTGCTCTTGAATCTGTTACCGCATAGTTTTTCTTCCCTCATTGACAAGGGGACAGCGAATGGCAGGATAATGAAGCATGAATTCTTCCCTGCACGATTTTACAAAATACAAAACCTCCCTCTTGAAAACCATACTGAAGACAGACCAGCTTATTCTGCTTTATTTCAGTTTGAGTTGGTGACGACGCAAGAGGCACAAAAATACAGACGATCTGCAGCTTTGAGCAAAGGGAGCGCATCAAAATGGGCATACGCATTTCAAAGATGTGCTTGATATGTTATCGTCACTGCTTGCCTTAATATTTACATTTCCTTTTAAACATATTGAGTTTATGTTTATGGCATGAAATGTGCTCTATAAGTAAAATTAAAATAACTGGTTGACTTCAAAGGCGCGACAGGACTCGACGTTCCCCCACAAGGTCTGAGGTTTCACACATTTTACAAGAAATATCTTTAAAATCAAATCAAAAAACGTAAATATTTTATCTACTCGCTATCTAATAAGACAGAGAGTGTATTATTATTTTGATACATTTTCAAGGGTGGCTCCATGGTCACTCACGTTAATTGTAACGTGTCTTTAAACATGCTTCTGTTCTGATAAAAAAAAAATATATTGTAGAAAATAAAAAGGTGAAGGACACCATTTTTGCCCCAATCATTTACTGCATTTCACCTTAAACTGGTCAACGTTTGATGCATACGAGGAAAGAAATATGAGTCACATTAAACTGAGCTGCCTCATGAGTTCAGGATCTGAGCAGCTCAGAGTGTTAAAGGCCAACGAAACTGGATCCACACAGAGGAGTTACATGTCAAACAGCAGAACTTTATGACCAGCCGACCTCCGTGAAACGCTAACTTAGATTCTGATTAACAGTCACGGAAGAGGAGGACGCACTTTGAATCATAATAGCGAGAATTATAATGAAACTTTTTCCAGTTTGTCTTTGCTTAGGGAATAATGACACATTGAAATCTGTAGTGTTTGGTTTGTAAACTTAAAGTAACATTACAACCTGGTGGAGAATGGATAACTCATATTCAGACCGGTTTATTTTTCTTTTACTATGACACAGACACAGTTGGCGCAAAAAGGAACCAGCTAAGTCCTAATTAGGAATGTGAACATCTACAAATCACAGCCTTAAAGAAGACAGATCTTCGCTGCTGGGCGATGCACGGCTTCATCTGGTAGAGACGCGTCAGATGAGAAGACTGAAAGCAGATATTCTGTTATTCAGCTCCACTTCTTCTAAACAGATGCAAGCCAACCGACCACCGGGCAATCCTGACACCAGGACGCTTGAGTGCGCCTCCCGTTTGCCGTTCTCCAGTTCCCAGCTTCCCCCTTTGCCGCTTCATTCTGACAAACTAAACTGTCTTCATATCTGTCAGAACAGCCATGAGTGACCGGGCCTCTTCTTCTTCTTGTTCTTGTTCTTCTTCGCCCCTGCCCGGATCAGAGGCAGACGCTGTTTTTCCCTCACTGCTTGCATCTTCAGAATGTTGCGAGGAACACGAGGAGTACCTGTCCTTGTTCTGTCTGGATGACTTGGAGCCCTTGTGTAAACACTGTGCCGCTGACAGCCACGCAGGCCACAGGGTTTACCTTTCAGCTGAGGCCGCGACAGACTGTAAGGTAGGAATCTGGAATTTGGTGCTGCTTGTACATTTTACCCTGACCTTTGATACTTTAAGTTGTATGTTTACGAGAAAGCATTGTAAATAAATCTTTTAGGAATGAAAAACAAGATGTTAATATAGAATTGGAAGTTTATATAGTCAGAAACATTTAGACATTCAGGCTTTACACCATAATCAGGATGATACCAGCCTGGTAAAAAATCAGATCCTTGTTCTAGGTTTTGCTTCGTGCAGCTGGTCTGGACTCTCCACAGTGGAGAAACAATTTCTGGAGGCACGGTCTGGGCTGAGGTGCTGAATTTTACCCAGTCGCTATCGTTTGTCCATGATGAATGTAATGAGCCAGTTCAATGTTATGATGCTTACCAGAACTCGCCTGCGTTGTAAACAACCATCCTCCAATGCGAAGAGAGAAGAGCCGAGCAGAGCGGAGACGGCTGTTAATGCTAACTAAATGTTTGAAAGCGCGGCCAACAAGGCCTGAAAAGCTTTGCTCACTTCCTCTGCTGTCATTGCTAAAACTACAGGCAGGCTACAACTGTAAAACAGCGTAGAAAATCGACATCATCGCTCACAACTTCTCCTTCTGTTCAATGATTGGCCCGGTTAAAATTCAGCTAGAGAAATCCACTTCAGCGGGAGAAAGCTCAGACGGAGCAGTGAAGCGAAATTAGAATCGAGCTAATATGATACAGTTGCTTAGTTCAGCTGCACATCAGAAAAATTGAAAACAGCAAAAAGAATGTATGTCTCAAAAAATTTACATATATAAAGTTACTAGAAAATGTTTTTTCTTTTAATCTTAGGATTAGGCTGCTGAAATAAAAGATGAGTTCATTTTATGGGTTTTTCTTCCCTCGACATGACATGAACTGCGACTGGCACTGTATTTATTCTAGACTATGTTTCCAATGTCAGTCTTTATCTTTACTTTGACGATATCCCAAAAGTTAAAAAAATAAAAAATTAATTAAATTAAAATGGAAACAGACCTTACTTTTTCCCCAGAAAGCAATAAAACAGACCACGAAGTACTGAGAAACAGAGCAGCTGGCATGAATTGACTTTTCCCCTCATGGACACCAGTTGACTGCCAACCAGAATGTCTGAGCAGTGGTATCCCAAGTCACAGCAGCCATGATGCCAGAAAGCCAAACCAAACATTCGCCAAAGTCGTCAAGAATTGCCAGAAGTGCAGAGTCTTACATGATCCGTCTGTTCCCCCACCCTCTCCAAGTGTTGTGTATTTTTTCCTGCTTCCTCAAGCCACGTCCTGCAGATGCGTAAACAAGGAGGCTTCTTCACAGGCCTCCATAAAGTTTTGGGTAAATATGCATTTTCTCCTCCAAACAGATGCTGCCTTGTTTAAAGTTAACATGGCCCTGATTTACTAAGAGAGAATCTTCACAAATTATACTTAGCCGGTAAACTAAGTGGTTGTCTTTGCTAAAAATTTGGCTCCACAAGGATTTCATCACCATTTCATCTTTGAGCGTATCTCTGGGATCCACTGTAAATAATCATTGCAGATAATTTAGTGCTTAGATCAGTGAATTTCTGCTTGCAGCTCTGACATGTTGTCAGAGCTGCAAGCAGAGATTAACAGAGATTAACATCTGCCAGTGTGAGGGAGGTTTTTATAGATGCTAAAGTGGTTACTTTTAATACTTATGTGTCTTCTTGACTTTCAATCTTCATTGGAAATTTTATTAGCATGTTCTTTTGTCTGCGGTTTGGTTGGCCAAACATTTTAGAGAAATTTTCCTGCCTGCTGAGTATCAACATCACACTAAAGGCCGAATGAATTGTGCCAAAATACACTTTCATCAACGTGTCTTGTTAAAAAAACAGACTTTTCATTAAAGGCTACTAATAAAACTGAGAAACTTTAACCTTCAGGTTAATCTCCACTGACATGTTTTAACCAAAACCAGAAAGGTGATTTTGGATTGTTGTAGCAAAAGACGTGGTGTAGCCTGACATGTAGATTTCTTTGGTAACTTGGATTCTGTTCACGTTTTAGTACATTCATTCACAAATAGTTGCAATACTTACACACTACTCTGAAATCATATTTTATAACACGTTTTTTAAAGGTTTACAGCAGAATTTCTGAAAGTTTAGTCTCTGATCTGGATCTGGTAATTCACCTGTCCATCCACATCCAGTCTGCACCTTATTTTTATGCCTGGACCAATCGAGACTCAACCAACGGCTGTGCAAGTTATGTCTGATATTATAACACTAATGAGTCATAATTGTGCCATTTAAAACAAAATGATGGGTTTATGAAGCACAACAGCTAATCTTTCTGTAAGATTTGTCCACGTTTGCTTGTCTGGAAAATGTTATAACCCTAAATTATCAATGAGTCCTATTACAACCAAAAGTAATGCTAGCTAAGCTAGCATTAGCTCACCACATACAGCAACAGTGTATTGTTGCTGTATGTGGTGAGCCAGACAGTTATTTTAATAAAATGATCCAACTAACTGTTGTCCAGGTAAATTATAATTCATTTCATAAGTCATACTTTATATGTGTAGCCTGGGAACACTGATATATTATTACATGTTTGGGATTTAATATAAGAGGTGTTAAACTTCAGATATTAAGATGTTCGCATATTAAGTTTAAAATATTTCAGATTTTAAATTTTAAGGGTCATATTATGACTCTTTAGGGTCATGTTTTGCTGTGATCTTCTGGATTTGGCTGTGTTAATGTCTATATGTCTATATCTATCTATCTATATATATAAATATATAAATCTATATATATAGTTTTTGATATTTTATTCACAAATTAATGTTTGTAATTATGCCTAAGGAGAATTTAGAGACCAATTAACTAAACAGTCGTGATTTCAGACTGTGGCAGGAAGCTGGAGAGAAACCTGCAAACAGGAAACTACTTTTTGATATCTATGAAATTTAATTACAAAATGTATTTTTGACATTCGCTTAAAGTAGTTTTGGCCTTAGTAGTCGAAACTACTTTTAGCAAAAGAGAAGAGAGAAGACATGGGGCAAAGGTCAGCTAGTTATCTTTTTGGACTATGGGAGGAAGCCGGAGAACCCAGAAAGAACCCACTAATGCACTTGGAGAACATGCAAACCCATGAAGACAGAAGAACCCAGGCAGGGAATTTGGTGGGAAATGTCTTGTAATGGTATAAAATAATGTTTTATTCTTTTTTGCTTTAAAATGTTGGATTTCTTTATAAAGTAATAAAATGCAAAGTCAGAAACAGAATTTTAATTATTTACAAAACAAGTTAATTGTATGTATTCTGCTCCATATAGCCTGGTTTTAAAGTTATTCTCCCTTCCAACACTAGGAGGAGCTTAAAACATCACTAACCGGATTGGAGGTGAAGATTAAAACCTTGGAGGACGTAACGCAGGCCTGCAGAACGGCATCCAAGTGCAACCAGGTGCATCTAACAACAGTCAGAAAAACAAAACAACAGCATATTTCTTCATCTGTCTGCGTGTGTAAATAAGCTTTACTTTTTAAATCTTTTTTAAGACCGATTCCCGCCTCACAGAGGAGATCATGAAGGAAGAATTTGAGAAACTTCATCGGTTTTTGAGAGCGGAGGAAGCAGCCAGACTTCATGCGCTGATGGAGGAGAAGGAGGAGAAGAGCAGGAAGGCTGCGGAGAGGATAAACCGACTAAACGAGGTGACGACATTCCTGGAGGACAAGATCCGGCTGACTGAGCGGGAGCTCCGTGCCGGGGGAGAAGGAACTGAATATTTACAGGTTACATCATCAAATTGTGTTTTTTTTTGTTTTTTTTAGCAGTTAAAAAAAATTACCAAAAAATAAAAAGGAATTTTTCTCAAATCAATTATTTTTCACAGGAATACCAAGATACAATGAGTAGGTATGAGGATTTATCATATTTTGTTGATCCATATAAGCAACAAAACAAAACAAAAAAAAAAATCACCACCATCTGATTTTCTGTCCATGTTTACTCACTGTAGCACATGGTGCGGTAGCGCCAAGCCGGAGAGGATTCACAGGCCTTTAATCAACGTGGCAAAACACTTAGGCAACCTCCGATACGCCGTTTGGGAGAAGATGAAACAAATCTCCCCCTATAGTTAGTCCTCCCACGCATGCGCGCTCATTCTCCCTGCGGTCTGCTCTGTTTTCCCGCTTTGATGTCCATTAAATACCCGACGTCTTCCAGCTCCGGTGACTCTGGATCCCAGAACAGCAGGCCGGGCTGTGAGGGCGTCGTCTTCAGAGCTGAGCCGTTTCCATGTCACCGCTGGACCCCAGCAGAGCGCAGAGCAGCTCATAAACGAGGCCGAGCCCGAACACCTCCACCCTCATCCCCGCATCCTGGCAAGAGAGGGCTTTAACGCCGGGTTGCACTGCTGGGACATGGAGGTATCTACATGCTGTAACCTACATACATGTAGTGAAGCTGAGTGATTCTTCGAATCAGACAAACCTGGTGTCAAACATTTGTGCAGCAAAAATGTTCGTTTGTGCCGCTGTCATTTTAAAGATATCAAGAAATGTTCCCAGAGGTCACGAAAGGTCAACCAGCCTCTCTACCTTCTTCCAGTCAGATAAAATTGGTGTCAGTCGACTCGACTACGTTTGTCCTGGTTTGTGCAGCGAAAGATTTTGTTTGTGCTGCTTTGGCTTTGATGATATGAATGAAATGTTAAAGGTCATTTTGATTTTGTACAAGGTCGAAAGTCTGGTTGACCTTTTAACCTTTCAGCTTTCATTAATGTCTTCAAAGCCAAAGCAGCACAATCGTAGTCGAGGCGATTGACGCCAAATTTGTCTGGTTTGAAGAAGGTGGGTGGGGCTGGTTGACCTCTCATGACCTCTGGAAACTTCTCTTAATATCTTTAAAATGATAGTGGCACAAGCAAACGTTTTTGCTGCACAAATGTAGCACAAACGTTTGACGTCAGTTTTGTCTGATTTGAAGAAAGCGGGGGGAGGCCAGCTTCACTCAGGCATATGTATAAGCTCACATTTCCACTGAGGCATGTGGTCACCTTCCTAAAATAATGGCGTAAAAGCCAAATGACTCGTCCGAGTCATTTGACAAAAATGGCTCAGACGATAAGGTTATGAAGGTGACAATGTGTGTTTTTGTACTTAATTTGTTCGGTTGTTGTGTTGTATGTTTACACTTTTAAACAGCTTCTAATTGATCAGTTGTTTTTAAAAGTTTCCCTTTTGACACTGGATGATTTTTCACTCATTTTTTGTTCACCTCTGTCACCACAACCACATATTGTGCAGTACGCTTAAAGGCAGAAAATGCAAACCCTGATGAGGCATCAGCAGCAAATTAACAGCATTTAACAGCATCACGTCTTTGAAAAAACGAACAGATATCCAGCAAAGGCCCGACATGGAACCCCTGAGAGGCGCATCATCTTTTTTTTTTTTTTTTTTCCCCCCTAGTGAATCTCTCTCATTAATGAGATTGTTTCTCTGATTCTCCCAAGATCCATGAGAATAAAATGGACGGACATACAGACTACATAAGAAAAAAGAAGAGAAAAAAGCATAGATCACACAAAAATGAAACCAGAAAAGAAGAGAACATTAAAGCACGGTTAACGAAATGTCAAAAATGTTGGGAAAAATTTAAATCTGTCAAAATTAGACAGATTGAGCTGGCTTTGTGAGCTTTAAAGTCTTGACTAAACATGCGGCGTATTTACACGCATGGTTCATGTACTCAGCAGAAAGGAGAGTCGGTGTCGAATAAATTCATGGAAGTTCAGGAAAAGTTGTTTTTGTAGGAACATAATTGATCTGTAACATCTGCCCTGATGGGAGGAGCTGGAACAGGTTTTATCTAGTTTTAGAAAAACATCTTTGATCATATGTCCCCCCTCGCCTTCTCTCCCGCCCGCACATCCTGTGTTCACCTAGTGGTAACTCCATTCAGATAATTTCCTTTTCCTGATTTTATCACAAGCTGGAGAAGCTTTGTGGAGTCTTTGGCGCAGCTGGAATATTAAGCCAGCAGGCTGTTTGTCAGGAGGACGCCTGTTGTGTGTTTACAGAAACTGATTAACAGATTCTCAGGGAGGGTAGCTAGTTTAAAAACTTAAATTAGGTTTTTTGCATACATAAATATAACTTGCTAGCACGGACGAGGTGGGTACGCAACTGCGACTCAAAGTGTAACACTCCACTACTCATGTTTTGACGTTTGCTAAAATGAGACAGGACTTCTTTGCTGTCCTAAGATCTCCATTTGGTGTTCAAAAGCAGGATAGACGTTTCACTGCCAGGTTCTGAACCAAGCTGTTACGTGAAACTTTGCAAACGATGCAAACTACGCTAACCCTAAAATAAACCCTATTTATTTTAGGGTTTTTGATGGGAATACAGCCATGGTCGCAAAGTGCAGGGGGTTCGGCATACGACCCTGCGGCACTCCGGCCCCGAAGCTGGAGCACATTTTACCAATTGAGAAAGTCCAGAAAATAAAGACTTAGTACCAATAAGTGAAGGGTTAACCAGGAGAACATTTAGATGATCTCACGTGCAGCAATAAATAACGATTCTTTCCGAAATTTTAGGTGAAAGGTTTATCTTTCGTCTCTCAGGTTGGGGAGACCGACAGATGGACAGTGGGTATAGCTGCTCTGTCAGCGCTGAAAACCACCACATGTGAAGCATCTCCAGAAGCAGGACTCTGGTGCATCAGGCTCAAGGACGGAGAGTACCAAGCTCTCACGACTCCCACGCAAACCCTCGACGTCGGCAGCTCACGCCACCTCAACAGAGTCCGAGTAAAATTGGACCTTGAAGGAGGGACGGTGACATTCGTAGATGCTGACACGGACTCGCCTCTTTTCACCTTCACGCATTGTTTCACGGAAGCAGTCTATCCTTACTTTGAGACGTCGTCTGCAGGTGGAGGTGTTGAATTGTTGGAACAGAGAGTGAAGATCAGCTTGGACTCAGAGGATCGGACCGCAAAAGGCAACTCTTCCACGGAGAAAGGTACTGCCGCAAAGATAGCGAGAGAAACGGACGCCGTCAAAAAGTCGGCCGGATTATGTTGCGCGGAAAAGGAGGAACCAGGAAAACCTGAAGGAAAGGAGAAGACGCCAAACACCAGAAATGTTGTTAAGAAGCAGAGCAGAAAGAGCAGGTTTAACGTGAGCTACCATGTTTCACTGAACAAAGCCCTGAGCGACACCTGCTAGTTTCTAAACTCAACCTATTATTAATAATGGAGAACCAACATGTAGTTTTATACCCTTAGATCTAGTTTTACCAGAACAAGAATCCAGAGAAACCCCTACTAGTCTATAAATTATGGAGTACTTTTTGTTTTTCTTTTGTTATTTTGTTTGTATTTCCTCTAATTCATGTACAGCACTTTGAATTGCCTTGTTGCTGAAAATGTGCTATGGAAATCAAATTACCTTACGTCACTCACCGTGGAAACCTCAAATAAATCTAATTAAGTGCAAACAGTGTGATAAATAAAAGAAAAAAGAGTTAAACAATTTTGATTTAAAAAAATAAATTTAAGATCAGGTGCAATATTTTACATTGTGCAAATAAAATTCGTTTTTTTATTTTGCAGTAAAACTACCAAATGAAATGTAGGTTATCGGGACAGCGGATGAATTGCTTTTTCACGTCCGACAACAATATGTTATGTATTTTTACTGTTGCAAAATTCTAATTACCGTATTTTTCGGACTATACGCCGCTACTTTTTCCCCCCACGCTTTTGAGCCACGCGGCTTACATCCCGGTGCGGCTTTTCTGTGGATTTTCCTTCAACCGCCAGGGGGCGCTTTAGCAGGAAGTGAATCATTGGAAGTCAAAAGTGGAAATCAAAGAAGAAAGTGCTAATTTTCATTTACTCATGCTAACAGCAGGCACGACGGAGAAATGATTTCAAACTCATACGATGCAGCTTTTAAGTTAGGCTGTCGATCTGGCGGTACAGGAGGTAAATAGAGCAGCTGCACGTAAACTCGACGTGAACGAAACCATGATTCGGCGTTGGAGACGCAGGGCTGCGTCCTTAATAAATCCAGCAGATTTATTGCAGCCCTCTGCTGGGTCCTTGTGGAAAACCGAGAGCGGCGGAGATACCAGCGGCTTATAGCCCGGTGCGGCTTATATATGTACGTTTCCAGTTGTTGTTTTTTTTGTAGGTGCGGCTTATAGTGAGGTGCGCTCTATAGTCCGGAAAATGCGGTATGCACAAAAAAAAATTAAAACTTAGTCTATGTTTTTTATTTTATAGTAAATTACAAGTACAACATACTATCTAGTTAATTGTATTTAAATGTTTCAATAGCTAATGCAACTCACAGCTGGAGTTTTGCTTTCAGAAGTTAAGCTTTATAGTATTGCATGTATAGTTTAACACAACTATCCTACAGAGCATCTAGTGCTTATTTGTGCCTCCTATCTAGAGATCCTTAGTTGATGTATTTTAAGACTTGTAGATGTAAGAAGTTTATCAAACATTTTATATACAATATTTATTTGAAAAATCAACAAGGTTTCCATCGTACAATGGAGTTTCCTAAAAAAAAAAAAAAAAAAAAAAAAGTAATAAAATATACAGCAGACTCTCTGGGTGTCCTCTTGTCTCAGAGAGAAACTTTGCCCTCAACGATCGCTTTACACAGTTCTTCAGTAACAGCCTCGTAGCGTCCAGCCCGGCTGTTCAGAAAATAGATTTCCTCCCCCGTGTGTTGTGGCTTAAAGCTTTCCTTCTGCAGACGTGTTTTTTGAATTTTAAATGTCCCTGAGAAGAAAAATGAGGGGTGGGGGAG
Organism: Girardinus metallicus; assembly: GCA_903067095.1. NCBI lineage: Eukaryota > Metazoa > Chordata > Actinopteri > Cyprinodontiformes > Poeciliidae > Girardinus > Girardinus metallicus. The sequence goes on along the minus strand of CAEGAE010013867.1, from coordinate 42,808 downwards.
ATTTTGTATTTCAGCTCTTTTCGAAACATGTTTGAGTCCTTAAATTTCCGCCTCACCTGTAGTGTCCACAGATGGCATGAGTCGCAGGAAGACGGGTCGCGCGTAGGAGGGAAGGTGTTTTTGTACGGCACTCAGAAACCCGTCAAGGTCCAAACCGGCTCCCGTGTGAGCGATGGCTGCCATGCCGGCTTTGCCCTCCACGCCTGCACAAACACAGGAGCCTCTTGAGTTTTCAGGTTTGGGCTCGTTTGTAGGTGTTGTGTGTGTTTTTCCATCTCATCCGTACCTGGAACAGACACTCCGTAGACGGCTACGTCGGTGTGTCCCAGCAACCCGCTGAGGACCCCCTCCACCTCTGTGGTGGAAACGTTCTCGCCCTTCCAGCGGAACGTGTCCCCGCTGCGGTCCCTGAAATACATGTAGCCGTATTCATCCATCACCAGCACGTCGCCTGATGGACAAAGAACACAAAGGTGGGGAAAAAATGAATCAGGAATTTCATCCGTGAAGTAGAAATCAAAGACAATTATCCTTCTGAAATAACAGAGTAAAAGTGGGTGGATCGATCCAAAATGTTGATACTATCGATACCAAGTCGGTATCAGTATCAGATCGATACTTTAGTTTCAGATTCCACCTTGAAATTTTATTTTATTTTTGTATTGGTTTCTCAGCTCTACCTCAAAAAAGATTTTGCTTCGCTTTGCTCTCAAATTATGTTTTTTTTACCACTCTATTTAGGGGAAAATGTACACAAATATTAAAGTATTTTGTAGATATCTATAAACTTTGTCCAGATTCTGTACAAGGTTTGAACAAAAACAATTCAAAGGTTGAATAAAAGGTATCATTATCAGTATTGGTGTCATACATACGGACCCTGTATTTGGTTGGTATTGGATCGATACCAAAATACCTCTGTAACGGAGACTTCCACATCCTGTTGAAGCCGCTGGTGCAGACGCGTCAGAATTCCTATTTTATTGTCAGACTCAACAATTTAGAAAAGCCCAGCGTTTGATTTCAGTACATTGACTGTAATATAATGATAGCAGGGGATGTTGGAGTTTGCTCAGCTTTGCTGCAGACTCCAGCTGGAACCCTGTGTTTTGGTTAGCCGAGTCTAAAAATAAGCTTTTCAGCTACAAACACCACAGGTGGGTTTGGACAAGGAACAAAGGGTGAGATTTGGAAAAGCACATCATGTCCACGAGTAAGTACAGGGAAGGTTTTGTGATGCTGCAGGTCTGTTTTTATAATTATTATTATTCCAAAAGCCTTGTTAGAGGTAAATGGTTCATGATTGGGTCTTTCACTACAATAATGAGCCAATTGGAAAACTGTGACAAGAAGGCACCATGCACTCTAGACAAACTACAACGTAGAATTAAAGACTTAGATTTTTCTAGATTCTTCAGTGTCAGATTATGTTTCTGTTGTATTTTTTTCTCTTTTCAAGCTGGCACTGCTAGTTTCTTCTGTCAAAGAAATTATAAGCTTTCATTTCTTTGATAGAAGGTTATCCAAGTCTTAGGGGAAAAAAAAAACATTAGAGAATCTATTATTAAACTTGTACTGTTCTTCCAGTCACAGGGAGCTGAAGCCCGCCTTATCTTGAGCTGACCAGCAATCGGAGAACACAGACGAATTGTTCTGGTGTAATTTTTATACTTTACACCTCTGCGCGTGTCGCTGCAACGTCTCCTCCAGCTTGCTTACACTGAGAGCCTTTGTTTGAACACGGCAAGGCTGGAAACCAGACCCCTACGTGACATCGTTATCATTCAGAGGCTGACACGCGGACAGCATGCAACATGCCTGAGATGTAAGCAGAGTCTCCCATCTGGAACACATGGTGAGCTATTTTCTGATTGGTCGAGTCCTGATCGGCGTAGCCGTCGAACCGCCTGAGCGGATCCTTGTCGCTGATGCGGCCCACTAGCATACCCGGCTCCCCTGCAGAGGCAAAGGCAGATGTGGGAACTTGTTTGATACCCGTTTCTTTTTTTTTTTTTAGTTTAAATGTGTGTGTGAGAGTTGTGTTACCAGGCAGACAAGGTATGCAGAGTCCCTGCGAATCCCTGAGCAGCTCTTTCTCATCCTCTTTCACCTTGACCAGTCGGATGGGGTAAAGGTTGGGCAGGATCCGGCTACTGAAACCACAAGCTCCCACCTGGATGGGTGAGACGGGACGCGTCTGAATTCCTTGAGCTCAGCAAGGGTTGGGTTAATCTTCTTATAGTCTAAATAGAGGAGTAGATAGTTAAACTTGTTGAGGAAGTAAAGACAGTAAGTGGGACGCAGAAGTTATTCAGGCTGCAACAAGATTCTTTCAACAGCTGTGTCTCCATCGCAAATATGTGCAGAACTTCGTCGATGTTCCGCTAATGTAAAAAAAACAAAAAAAACAAACACAATTTCGCTACTTAAGTGTTTCAATCAAATAAGAAACACAAGTTTGTTCATGTGAAATTCACTAGTTTCAAGACAGCTGAAAAACCGTCTCGTTTTGGCGCAAAAACTTTTTAATTTTTAGTGTTTTGGGGTTGTTTTTTTTTAGAAATCACTGCGTTTCCATTAAGCTAATTTATTGTGGGAATCCCAGTTTGTGCAGCTGCTCACATCCCGGATGTTTTGAACTTGACTCACGCTGCCTCACAGCGCCTCTCATGATGGCTGCAGCCTCAGTCACCCGTCTACCCAGGACTTACGTTGTTCTTTTGTCTAATTTTGTTGTTGCTTGGATGGGTTGTGCTGAAACAAATTTGATTGTGTTGCTGTATGATGACAATAAAGGCTGATTCTGATTCAGGAAGTGACAAGGTGGATGTTAAACAAAAGTAGCTTACTTAAATGAGGGTCTAAAAACAAAAGTTGGGTTCGGGCCTCCGTTTAAAGTTAATAGTCTGGTTGGATTGGGCCGACTTGGATTTGTGAGGCCTGATCTAAACTCTCAGCACTTCCATAAAAGCTCACCTTTCCATCTATGTTGATCAGGCTGCAGTTGCACTCGGTCGCACCGTAGAACTCGCCCACTCTTTGGATCCTGAACCTCTGGACGAACTCCTCCCACACAGAGGGACGGAGTCCGTTGCCGATGGCAACTCTGACCCGGTGATGAGCTTCGGATGGGCGGACAGGCTGAGCCAACAGGTAGCGACAAATCTCACCGATATACTGGATTACCTGGGTTTTTTGACGCACAACGAGGGACAAATTACGCAGCAGATTTGGCCGAGTTGTTTACAGATGCGCCTGAAGAAAATCGATCATCCGGCTTGCGGCGGCGTGAGCTCACAGTGCAGTTGTGTTTAACGCAGTCGTCCCAGAAGCGACTGGCTGAGAACTTCCTCCGGATTACGACTGTCAAGCCAAAGAGCAAACATTGTCCCACGCCCATGATGGTCCCTGTGCAAACAAACACATACAGTAAAAACAACCAAAGAGCCAAACCCAAGAGATTATTTTCTAACACTTTGCTGTGAAAAACGTATTCGCCCTCCTCCAGCTTTTCATCTGTTTTTTTTTTTTTCCTTCTCACACTTAAATGTTTCAGATCATCAAAAACATTGCCACGAACCACAGGTATTGTTAGAAAGGTGTTGGAAAACTGCTTTATTCTTTTGTGTGCGTTTTAATATATTCCTCTTAGTTTATTCTCGGGATTTGTCCCTTTCAGTTTGTGGATCCTTTGAGTCTTGGGCTGCAATCACACAGCAGGTCTAGATGCTCAGTTCTGATTTTTTGCTGAAATTTTGTTTTATTTATGTAATTATTTTTTTTTTTTGCGCAGCCATTCATACTAATAATTAAATGTGACCGCAATCAGCATGATGTAAAAGTGGGATTAAATGCGACCTGGTCATTCAGACTGCAGATGCTTTGAAAACAACTGGATTCATATCCAGTTTAGTGGCACAAATCAGAACGAGCTGGAAGAACGAGGGTGAAAAGATCAGCATCGAGATGTTCAGCTTGTTGTGAAAAAGCCAGACATGGGCAAAAAAAAAAAAAAATCTGATTTGTGTCGCATTCGCCTGCTGTGTGCACTTAGCGTTAGTTTTGCTGCTTGAGTGTTAATTAGCTTCTGTCCCTCAGTTTCCCTGCTTTCCCTTTTCTACAGCTGCTCCCCATCTTCTCTGATTAGTTCATCTGGTCCTGAATTTCCACCTCTCTGCCTCAGTAGTTTAAGCTCCTGGTTTTTCCACTGTTTCCTCGCTGGATTTCTACATTTCACTGTCTGCATTCCCCCTGTAATGCCACCGTCTTCCTTATTGTTACAGGACTTTATTTAACAACAGCTCTGCACTTGAGTCCTTTCGAACCTCAAAAGAAATGACATCATCCCTAAATAGAGAAAGCGGCGAACCTTTCCAGCAGTGAAGTGAGAGCATCAACTCATCCAAAAGGTCATGAAACAACCCAGGAAGACATCTAAAGCTCTGCATGTCTCAGTCTCCTCCGTTAACGTCAGTGTTCAAGATTTAGCAAAAAAAAAAAATAGAACTGGCAGCCAAGAGTAAAAACAACACAAAGTGTCATCTCATGTTTGCCCAAAAATCGCCTTCGTCACCCTCAAGACTTTTGGAAAAATATTTTATAGACTGAGACAAGAGCTGCCTCGGAGAGAAATATATTTTACACAACAGGCTGGGGTTTAGAAAGACTTTTGTTCCTCTGATAAATGAAATAAGACAACTGTAAGCAGGTAGATCATTTGAGTAAGTGTTAACAAAAAGGAGCGGAAGCCTGGACAAAATAAAACAGGTTTATTGCAGATTTTTCTAAAAGGGTGTGATAAATACAAAGATGCATTGTTCAGTAAAAACGGGGCCTACCTGCGGAGTGATAGAGAGGAAGGCAGTTGTAGAGGACGTCATCGGGACGCAAGCCAAACGAATGAAAACCGAAGGCAGCGATGCGGAAATAGCTGCGAAGTGGCGGAAGAGACAATCAGCATCCATTACTCTGAGTACGTTTGGTCAAGTTACCATAGCACACTGCAGAGGGTTTGATCGGATTTCAGTCACCGATCAAAGAAGAACGCGTTCCCTAAGCATGATGGCGCCACTCCCGTGTTTGAACACGGGAGTGGTGTTTTCAGGGTGATGTGATATTGATTTATGTCGAATGGACAAAAGTAAAAGAAAGAAGAAAAAGATGAAATTAAAATTAAAACACATCATCATGCCCAATTGACATGCAATTTTATATTATCGGTTCAAAAAAGGAGCAGATAGAAGATACAAGATCTTATGATTTCCTGCCCCTTTCATGCTCATCAGCTTATAAACAATTAAATCTCCAAACACCAGATAAACTGAAATTATTTCCACCTTACATGACATTTGAAACTCACATGCTCATCTTTAAATGTACAATTATTTAAACATTTTTTATATCATCAATAACATTTACGGACTTTGAAATACTCATCTTATACAACATATTTCCCAATAAGCTCCTTTTTAAACAGTTCTTTTTTAATCTGGCTTATATTTGTACTTTTTCTGAACTCTTCATTCAATCCATTCCATACATCTACTCCCCACACTGATAAACAAAAACTCTTTTTGGTTGCTGGGTGATAGTTTTTCTCCCATTATGTTTTCTTTTACATCTTGAATTAAAAACATACTAATTTTGGTTTCATCTGACCAGAAAACGTCTTCACATGTTCAGTTCAGCTCCTAAGAGCCGCGCTGCAAACTCGAAATAGAAAGTCTCAGGTCTTCTGCCACACAGCTGTGTAGATCGCACATCTGTCAAGAAAATCTTCCACCAATTACCTTTACCTTTTATTATGTAGAGTTTCTATCGGACTTATTTTGAAATTTCATCGTTGCATTCAGTTAAGGCTGGTTTAGTTGTGCAAGTGGCTCTTTGGACCTTCTACAATGGCTCTTAAAATGTTTTTTAAATATAGAAATAATAACAAACACAGGTCTTTAGTATGAATTCATCTTTTCTCATTGAATAACAGTACTGAGTTCCACAACAAAAATTTTTTTTTTTCTTTCTTGCTCTAGGGTAGGATAAAAATAGGATAGATACTAACTGTATCCTGTCTATCCTATTTTTTTTTTTTTTTTTTTTTTTTTACAATTTTTTTGTACTTACTTTAAAAAAACAGCAATTCAAAATTCCTACAGTAGATATTTACCTTTTTAATTATTTGCTCATGTAACATTTGTGGCTCTAAACAAGTTTTGCTTCACAGGACTGAGGGTGAAAATGGCTCCCTGTACTGCAAAGGCTGCAGACTATTAGTCATATAGAGCCTATTCATTGTGGTCATATCCTAATTGGTCATAAAAGAAAGGCTTTTGTTTTGAAAAGCTCAACGTAACCCCATCCGGTTGCATCGCAGTAGTAGAGCTAAGCCCAAATGTTTTTTAGTTGAAAAGTAGCAGAGAACTCAAACGGTATAAAATAAATAAAAATGCTTAGCAGCTGTACCTACATTTAGGAGTTAAACATCTCTGGCTGTTTCTGAGCAACATGTTGACATTCAACGTTGTGCTAATTCATCAAACTGAATGAAGTAAACTTACCGGCTGTGCACCACTACCGCTGCCTTCGGCATTCCAGTTGTTCCAGATGTGTAAATGTAGAAAAGTCTGTCTGCAAGCCAGCAGAAACTCAATGTGCAGAGATGTTAAAAAGCTTTCCAGTGATGTGGGTGTCTGTTGTTACGTTCAGCAGAGCTTTTACTTGTATGACACACTCAGATTCCCCCATTAGCACCAAACATGTTTCTTTCCCCCCTGACAGACCAAGCAAGCAAAGACACGAAGAGTAACTCAGGAATGTGATACTACAACCAAGACAGAAACAGAACTGAATAGTTGGGGTGCTGCCAGTCTAGAGTGATTATTTAAATATAACTTTTAGTGACATTTAAAGTGTTACAACATCGCACAAGAGACTGACGGCGAAGTTTGCATGCGCATTTTTGTGTTATCTGCGCGTTAATGCAGGCTTAAATCTCAAGTCAAAGAGCGCAATCTGGCAGGCAAAGACCTGCTGAGAAAATGTGTTGCAATCAAAGTATTTTTAAGAACATGAAATATAACTTTGCAGCTACAGCACACGCATAAAGCATTGGCGCAGCACAAGCTGCAGAGTGTTACCATTGAAGCCTTTCCTCAGCTTGTAATATGGTGGGTGTGTGGGCGAGCAGGTCAGCAGGGCTTCTAGACTCTGAGCCTGGAAGCTGCGGCGCTGCTCCTCATCCTCCTCATCGCCAGTGCAGAACAGAGTCGTGGCGGGCTGCAGAGATCCTGACACCTCTGACACCGCTGAAAGGAAAACGGAGCACGGCGTGCATAGGAATGCGGAGAGGGCAACACTTTTCCTCAAGAGATTGCTCGCAAAAAAGATTTACAGCTTGTATTTCGGATGAAGTCCTCTGCAATCGGTTCGTTTTGATACGGGTGCATCTCAGTGAAAAGTTAATGTATTTTAATGACATTAAACTAATATATGATATGGGCTAATTATGAACAGTGACATGTTTCAGTTGTTTGGTTATGTTAATTTTTGGTTAGTTTGGCTAACAACTAGCCAAAACAACAGGAAATAAACCCTGTAGATTTATTGCCCTGTGTGAGACTAATGAGGCTCATTTTAGAGCCAAATTAGCAAAATTAATGACCTTTTTGATCATATTCTAACTTAATAAGATGTAGCCGTTAATCAGCATCTTCCAGCATTAAGCTCCCATCCTGCTGAAAGCAGATATCTAAGATCTTCTCTGTATGCAGACATGAAACCTTCTTCCTTCATTAAATCAGACCAAGACGTTTCTATTTAAGGTTGGTTCAATTACCAAAATGATTCCTGAAAGAACAAAGACTGCCAGAATATATTGGATTTTTTTTTTATCCTTTTTTTTTCAAATAAAGAAGCTAACTTACACCTGTTAAGTATTTCCTAGAATTTAATTTTAAACAATGTGATTGGATCGCTTTAGTTTGCAGGAGTCTTGGACAGTTCCTCCTGACAGAACTGAGCGAAGGTTGCAGTTGGCCTTTCTCTCACACACACACACACACACACACGCCTTTTCAGCTCTGCTCTCAGATTATAGGAGTGAGACCAGGGCTTTGTGAAACAGAAGTTTCTTGTCTTTTAGGCACTTTATAGCTCATTTAGTGGGATTTTTTTATGTGGGTAGACCCGTTTACATCCCAGTTTTGAAATTTCACTTCAGTACTTTCACACAACAGTCTTTCTTGATATCGTCTATGTTTTACGTGCTCTCTGCTCCTTCTGCTGCATGTAACTCACATAACATGATCCTGCCACCACCATACCTTACTGCTGGGATGGGTTAGGGGTCGTTGTTCAATTAATCAAAAAAAATAGGATGTGTCTCCAAAAAAACATAGGGTCTTTGTCCAATGAGTGCCTGTGCAAACTGTAAGCTAGTTTTTGGAGTAAAGGATTCTTCCTCACTGTGGTCCGATATTGGACTCCTTCCATTCTAATGACACTCTGACCAGCTTTAGCCAGCAACTTCATAAAGTCTTTTTGCTTTTGTTTTAGGGCGGATTTGTGTTTTTTGCTCATTTTCGTCTCTGGCTCACTGATTGCATTTGTTCAAATAAACATTTGTGGCACTTTCTGGCATTTGGAAATTATTCCCATGGCTTCATGGTTCACTTCCTGATAACTTGATTGCTTTTAATGTCTCCATTAAGCCAAAGGAGAAGTGTGTTTGAGGTGTTGCCTCCACCAGGCGTGTGTCCTTTTAACTCAAAGTCTGTAAATTAATCAGTTAGAAAGCCTTAAAGTCATTCCCTGGGTTTTTGTTAAGAAAAAACAATCTTTGTAATCTTGTAGTATTTAAACTTGTAACTCTGACAAAACTAGTGCAAAAAAAATTGTCTCTAAAATTGTTTTTACAATTTTTGGCATTTAGCAGACAGACAGAAATGCTGTAATCCTAACTGACCAAAAACAAAACATTTAGTTTGATTCAGTGTCAGACAATGAGGAAGAACTTCCTTTTATCCAGTGAATGTATCTTTATGTCGGGTGCGTGTCACTTTGCCTCCCACCTTCGGTCATTTCGGCTCCAAACACCACGGCCCGAGCTCCAGATACTCCGACGCAGTGCAGCAGCGATTCCTGCCGAAGGTTGTGGTTGATGAACGCGGCCTCCACACCCACCACGGCCAGCCCCAGCCACAGAGCGACCACCGAAGGATGACTCTCCATGTACAAGGCCACCACATCCCCCTCTGCCCAGCCCTGGGCCAGAGCCCAGTGAGCCACGGCGTTGCATCGCTCCTGCAGGTCTTTAAAACTCCAAACCTGGAGGAAATGCAAATGGAAACGTAAATAAGTTTCATTCAGGTTTTTTTTTTTGTATTGTACACCATTTTTGAAATGTTTTTTTTTATCTCACCTCTCCTGTAGCCTCAAAGATCAAGGCGGGTTTGTCTGGATGCTGCAGCACCTTCTGAGCAAACAAGGCAGGGACGGTTCTTTTATTTCGCACATTTCTGTGCATGGAAAGTCTTACTTTCACAATAGCAGCCAGACACCTGTTGAAAAGAGGTGGAAAAATGGAGGGAGCGATGGAAAATCAGGAAGAACAGGAGTAAGACGTGCACAACACAACGCTTGCATACATCAGGTCTCTCTTGATGGTGCATGCAGCAATACGAATGTTCTTCCAGGATCCCATCCAGACCATAAGGACTCCCAGCCCTGCAATCAGGCCGGACAGCCAGGGGACGAAGACGAGCCTCAGCGGAGCCAAGAAGACCAAGCTCGCGAGGACACAAATCAGCAGCTTCATTGTCTGCAATAAGAAAAAAGACAACAACAACAAAAAAATAACTAACAGGATTCAAAAGAAACAGAGAGAGAGAGACGATTTATTTACCGGTTCAGGGATTTTATAAAAGGCTCCACTGGGAAGGAGGATCCAAAAGTAATTAATGCACAGGGTGAGCAGCAGCAGCCGCTCAGAGCAGATGTTTCCAGAGCAGCTGTCAGAAATAAAGTGCCTGATAAGCAGCGCATAGCAGAGAGCAGAGAGCAGGTTGCAACTCATAGCTCCAGCGTCACAGTGGGGTGTGTTACTCATCTGCCCCGGAGCCAAAACCGAGCTGTGTCTTTACGAGGAACAAGGAGCTGTTTTTTTTGTTTGTTTTTTTTTTTGTTTTTTTTACTTTATGGGTCTTGTCAGAATAATACCGGGGGCGAGGTGATGGCTTTGAGAAAAAAAAAAAAAGAAAAAAAAAAAGAAAAGCATGGGGTTTAGGAGCATCTTGCTAAGAAATACTGACTCAATTTGAACCTGTCCTATTTTGGATTGTAGCGGAAACCCACGATGATTTAATCTTGTGAACCCAATTCGTGTTTTTAAAAAATGTCTGAACTTAATGGAAAGAAATACAAAAAGTTTATGTCGTATTAACATTTATAAAGGCAGTTCAAATGAATAATTAAAAGCCCCAAATTTATTAGCCTGACCCATTTCCTTCGTGCGCCATTCCGCCGGATTCCTACTGTTCAGTCCGAGCTTTCTCCCATTTTTAACCGGACCAATCAGCGAACAAAAAGGAGAAGTCGCGGGTCGCGTGACGTCATTTTTCTGCGCCATTTTTTTAGAACGGCAGCGGAGGAAGTGAGTCGGTCCGTGTTGGCCACGCTTCCAAATACTGAATTAACATTATGAGCCATTAGCTTCAGCTCTTCTCTCCTGGCAATGAGGGATAGTTCTTTACAGCGCAGACAATTTCCGGTAAGCTTCATATGTCACGGACAAATATTAGCAATTGGGTATAATTTAAGGGCTCAAGCAGTCAGACTCAGTCAAAACGAAGCAAAGCGTAGAAGAAGAGGGTGGGTTTTATGAGGCTAATTTGTACAACGATAATCCCCATGATGATAAGCTTCTAACCAGATGTCTGAAAACAAATTAGGAGCTTATAAGTGAAAACTCTGTGTCAAATCTAGTGTCAGTGCAGCCTTGTGTGGTTTCTTCAGTTTGTTTAGCCCACTGTCTAAGACTTTTTGAGACTCATGAGTGTGAGATGACTCATTTCCTTACATTTCATGGAAGAATTCAAATCACTGCACAACACAAGGCAATTACTTGTATTGTACAGTGATTGATACATGCTTGTCTATTAGGCATGCTTGTCTAATACTTGCGTATTAGACAAGTAAAAGTGTGTATTAGACGTGCTGTTACACGACTTTTGCAATCATTTCCATGACAGCGATGTTGTGAGGTAGCTTTTTAATGTATTTCTCTGATTCATAAGTTTGTGGGTGATTGTTTAGTTTTTTTCCAGACTTGCAGTTCTTCACTCAGACTCGCTGGTGTGTGCCGAAAGACCTACGAGTGTAGAGGTCGACGTGCAGTCACACACTCGCTCAAATCAAAATAGGGCTTCTGATCAGACTCGCTTATCAGACTAAAAGGATCTTTAAAAATAACAGCCTTTAAGCAGGTATTAAACATGAACATGAATTGAGTCCACATTTCTTTGTTGAAAAGACGTTTTATTGGTCTAATATGTTGTTCTAACCTTCACTGATGTCTTTTTACTAGGTGTAAGCAGAAAGAAAATCATTATAATTAATATAAATAAGGTCCTACAACACCAGTCTGTGTGCAGTTAATTGATTGAATGCGTTTCACTTTATAAAGTCAATGAACTTTTCAATAAGAAACAAAGTCACTGAATGAATAAGTCTGTACAGACAGTTTTGATAATGAGCACACAAATACATCAGATTTCTCACATGAAGAAAAAGCTTTATTCAGAATTGTGGACAATATCGATTGAAGAAAAAGTACCTAATAGTGTAAAGTGAACCAAAGTAAAAAAAATAAGCATATTTATAAATGTAGCTACACTATATTCTAACAATAAGGAATCTTACATTCATTTAAAACAGCTGCACATTGCTTTCTTTTTTTTTTTTTTTTTTTTTTTAGCATAAATACAACTATTTGCTTTGCAGGAATAAAAACGGTAAAAATAATAAAAGCCATGACAATTACAAATCAAAGAACAGCTGGTAAAACAAAGGGTTAACGTTGAAATCTGAACATAAATAGGAAGATAAGACAAAACGCAGCTCTGAAAGCCTCCGATTTAATTTTGAAAAAGCATTTTCCATGTCTAATTCAACAGATGTGAATGACGGAAAATTAATATGCATATCTACACATAAAACTATTAAGGTTCTGCAAGTGCGACTGCTTCTGTTATTACATAACAATATGAAAACCTATAGTTGTACTGAATATTTCTTTTGACAACAGAAAAGTGCAATGATACAAAACAAAGCCAGGCTGTCTAAGCTCTGATTTCAGCGATAAAGCCTCCGTCTTACAGTAACTAGCATTTCCTGGACACACACACGAGCTCTAAAATAAGAACACAGTAATTAAATGGACATTTATTCAGCAAACACTGCATGATGGGGAGGGAGGTGGGCTGCTGCAGGCTTATCAGCAGGGTGGGCCCGTTTTTCTTGATTACTGAAGCTCTTATCGTGTCCCAGATGTGTTTACTTGGTTGGCAATTGCAATAATAATAACAATAATAATAACAAAAGAGCAGGAAAGGTCAGTCATAAGCCAAGATGGAGGGTTTAACATTAGCCACGAGTGATCAAAGCAATACATCTCACTCATTTTGTTTGAAATCAGAGGCTGTGTGTGAATTTCTTTCCCATTAAAAGCTAAATATTTAATTACAGTACATGAAAAGAAATACCACAGAAATACAGCCGGGTAAATAAGAATCAGACACTTCAGCATTTCTCCAGGTGAATATGTTTCTGAATTGGCTATTGCCACGATATTCACACCAGACGTTGGTAGTAGCCAAACTTAGCCACAAATACAACAGATTCGTAGCAAATGTTTCAGAAAGTATGTATAACATGTATAATGAAACATAGAATAAGGCTGAAATGCATTAAAATTAATACACTGCAAAAAAAGAAGCTTAGATACTAAAGGAACTTGACGAAACCTGTGTGTTGAAAGAATTCCTGCCCCCTAGTGGTGGTGGTCGATATCAACAGGTTCCGTCCTGATTGACTGAAAGTGGACTAAGCTTTGGAATTTCAAGAAATCCATAAAAAAATCTGTAAATATTTAAAAATGTCCAAGAACATAAACAGAAGCATACAGACGGTCTCATTTTATTTAATACGAATGAATTTCTTCTTTTCTTAAATTGTGAATTATTTGTGCAGTTTCATGTTTAAGGAAACAGTGCCACATATTTAGTTTTTCACTCTGTACTGGAAAAAGTGTATTTTAGTCCAAGGTGACGGTAAACATTTGAGGATAACTTGGATTGTTACCAACATCTGGTGTGAATTTCATGACCCCCCCATCACCACAGCCTGATTAGAAGTATAATTTTTGACATATTCTGTACCTTTTTCCCTACGGTATGCACAAAACAAACAAGAAAAACTACTCTTTGTACAGGCAATATTTACATAAAATACAGTGCAAATTTTGTGCTCACGTGTGTATTAACTTCTGTTGACTGCGTTCTGAAATAAATATGTCTAAATCCATAAAATCCGTTTTAGTTGCTCTGAAGGCAGTACAGCTTATATTATAACTGTGATATGTTCCGGTTGAACCGATGAGTTACTTCTGCAGCATCAATGTAACTCAAACAACTCCTGAATAAACATTTTTTTAAGGCTCACTTTAAAAAAAAATAATAATAACCTGGATCACTTTACAGTATAAATCACATCACATACAATTTGTTCTGTTGTGAACGGCAGTAAAAACTAGAAAAACTATCAAACCCCTGTGACCTATTTTTTTTTTCTCTCTACATGATATTTTGGTGTCTTGTTCTTCTTTTTTAAATTGAAGTCGGTGTGCATAATTAAATATTTCTATGGTATATATGTGGACCTTACAGAGTATTTAAACTGTCAACAAGACAAAATAAAAATTTTCTGAAACGTTGCGTTTGCTTTAGTGGTCAGCAGGGGGCACCGTTTAGTCACGAGAAATTGTTCAAATATATTAAAAATTCATTCTTTCACGGATGTTTGAAACCACGGTAAACACTCGTGAATGGGTCTTTTATTTTGGCTCTATGATAGTTTTTCATCATGGTGGAACTGAATACAGAATTGAGCAGGTGACATGGAGGGTTTCGTTTTCACAATTCACAGTCTGATCACCCTTTATAACTCAGTCTCAAAAAAGTAAAACAGCAAAAGTCCAAATCCTGATACCAGCTGATGGTTTCACTCAATGTTTTTTTTTTTTTTTTTTTTCGGTTTTATAGCGTTTGTTTAGTTTTTCAATAAGAGATCACTCTTGCTGCTCTTCTACGGGTCAACAACGGCAGGTTGAAAGAAGAATAATTTAAAAACCATTGAAATGTAGGCAACAGAAGGACACGTTTGATTTTCCAGGTGATTTGAACCTTGACAGTCTTTGCCCTAACAGTCTGACGGAGTGATTTTTCTGTCCGTGAGGCGGGGTGGAAATGACGAAGCCCTTCATATTTGGGATTCTCCCGTGATCTGTCCACTCCGGGAACCCTGCAGGGAAACAAGTCACGTCATGAGGAAAGATTCAACAATGCTCACCAGATTTTAAAATCAACTATTACAACCCAGTAGTCAGCAGTACAGGACATAATGTACTGCAAGGCAGAGGGAAGGAAGATCACAGTCTTTCATTATAATGAATATGACACTAATTATGATTTACAGTACAGACATATACCAGATAGGCCTTTATATCCAAATAACAATAATAGCACCCAAAATAATAATAATAATAGATTGTAGCTTCGGTGAAAACTGCAGACACTTTTGCACAACGTTACTCACTAACTGATGTTACATTTTTTGTTGAAAACATTCAAGACGAGTCTTTCCAAATGCGAGTTTCAAAGGCAAAACTTTGGAAGAAGGAAAAAAAGAAAGAACATCTCAACATATTTCTAAGACTGTGATTGTCAGTATGTTATTATGTCATGTTTGACATAAAACAAATTAAAGCATGTTATTCATTTTGGTTTTTAAATATTGTGTAACCATGGTACTCAAGATTTCCATACACGAGTATCTTACACCGGCCGATGAGATGAAAGATTCTCCTAAAGTCCGATTGTTTCTTTGGAAAATGTAAAATGATGCGATGCTAAAAACAAACATCAACGATAGGCTAAATTATCTCTCTCTTTTTTTTTTTTTGGCAAATTTACTTTCTTTTTTGCTGAGGTTTGATGTATGAACTTAGACAAAATATTTGGAACAATAAATATTTTTGACTACTAATTGGATCTTTAGTCGCTGTCTGTTTTTAGCTGTCCATCATAAATTTTACCTATGCAGAAACGTAGCTTTTGTTTGAAAATACCTTAAACGGAAACAGATAAATTGTTTATTAAATACAAGCGAGGCGGGAAACGGCACGTACTTGAGATTGACTGCTGGACGGATTGGTGCTGCTGAAGTCTGAGTACCTCTTCTTTTGCGGCGTGCAGACGCAGGAAAGGAACTGGACGTACTCATCTCTCACCTGCAGGGGGCAGCAGAGCCACGGGGAAATATTCACATCGCTGTGTGTTTATCAATCCCACATTTACAACATTTTTGAAGAGCTTTCTAAAACATTTCTCCTCTTTTTAAAATCGCCGATCTAGTTGATGGTTTTTTATGTTTTTTATGTTGAACTTATCCTTTTCCCTCCCGACACTATTTACTCCCACAAACATCTTCCATATCCTTCCTACCTGTTTAGACAGCACGCAGTGCATGATGAAGACCAGGGCTCCCTGCAGGCTGTTGAGGACGGTGAAGATGTATGCGACCGCCGTCATGCCCTCGCTGAACAAGAAGGCTCCAAACACCCACATCAGGCCCAGTACGCACATCTGGGCGATGGCGGTGACTGTGAAAGCTCTGCAGGACGAAACGGCAAGTCAGACAGACGGGACTTGGAAGAGAACGCAGACAAAAGATTTCTCATCCGTGACTCGGACGTTGCCAGCGTCTACGAAAAATACCCGAAGACTAAAATGCCACTACCAAGACTTTTAGCATGTCTTTAGTGAAAACTTTGCAAAAGTAAAAAGTATCCAAACCTCTTAAGGTTCTCACATGCAAAGTGTTGTGACGTGAAAAAACCATGAGACTTACAGTCAAATATATATATTTGACTGTATTTAGAAGTGTTTTTGTTATAATTAGGCTCAATCAGACTGCATGGACAGAATTATCTTTTTAAGTCTTGACCTCACTCTCTGTTAGATTTATGTTATGAGTCATCGTCATGCCGGCAGGTGAACCTTTGTCCCAGTCTAAAATCTGCTGCAGCCTAAACAAAATAGGAACCAATAACTGAATAAAAAAAAAAAAAAACGAAGTTATGAGATAATCCTGGATTTAAGGATCCGGTATATATATTTGTTACATAATAGCTTCAGTTTGTAATTTACTGTGATTTGAGAAGTCAGTAGCCCTTGAACCTGTTTGTACATTTTTGCTTTACAACCTTAAACTCAAAAGGAAGGAGAAAGAAAAAAAACACATGTATGTTAAAGTTCAGAATTTCTCTTAAAGTCCAGGACATGACATTTGATTCTTTTGATTTCTGATCTCATCTGACCATTTTAAAACCGTCAGATGAGAGAGTAGCTCTTACGGCTTTCTTTCAGCAAAGGATTTCCTTTTTCCAGTCTTCCAGATTTTTGGCGGTCATAACCAATAGCCGTCCCGTCATCAGATTCTCCTATGCAAGTCGTGACTCTCTGGACCCGCAACTGTGGCTCTTAAATACCAAAAAGGAAATGTTTTTGATGAAGAAATTGTTTTAGGATATTTTTTTTCCTGGAAATTCTTATGCAAAATCAGAATATAATACCTACAACAGGTATTTAAAAGTATATAGCTTTACACTATGCTACCTATTTCCATTTTCACGTAAAAGGCTCATCTCAGTCAGCATATTTTCTTTATTTTGTTCTAAAATATAAAAATAGAAATAAATTTTACTGTCATTTTGTCAACTTTCATAGTTATGTTTATAAAATCGCTTTTCGTGGCTCTATGTGAGTTTTATTTTGTAGCAGCGGGGGCAAAAGTGGCTCTTTGAATGGAAAAGGTTGCAAACCCCTGGTTTAGATAGACAGCTAAGTCAGTTTGTATGTGTCATATTCATTTTTTTATGATGGCCTGCACAGTGCTCAGTTAGATTACACATAGATGGAGTCTATTTGCTATTTAGTTGATTTTAGATGGAAATTAGTTCCATTGTTTTTCTTATTTTAGGGATAAGACGTAAAAGGGAGACAACAAAATTTTGAAAACGTCCCATTTCCTTCATTATTATGACGTACTTTCAGTTGGGTTGTGAAATGTAAAAAAAAAAAAACAACAACTTAAAAGCAGAAGTCATAATTAAAGAAGATTAAGGAAGTGTCGTAATTTCCCCAGGGACCAATTATTATGTAGATATTTTTATAAGCCAGTCTTTATTTCCAGCTTCTTCAAATCGAAAAGGTGCTTCTCGCTACATTCACCAACTCAACCATCTGTTCATTTACCCAGAGACCCCTCTTCCATCCCAATCTCACGCTTTATGGCCGCTTCGTCAAGCAGCTGCTTTTTATGCAAGAGGATGATTTTTTTTTTTTAAACTTCTCAGACTAACCCCTGATCTATGAGCTTCTGCATCCAAGCAAGGACATTTTCAGACTCCAATGAATTTTCCAGTTGAACACTTTTTCTGAGAATGTGCTGTCGAAAAGGAGTAAAAAAAACAAAGCTGATCAACGTAGAGAGACGGGATAGAAGTAGGAAATCTCCTTCCTTTGTCTGACTCAAATCATTTTCCATTCATTGCAAAGGTGCTCATGTATGAATGTCTGCAGAGACTAACTTTATTTTGTGCAGCTTGGAGAGGTCTGGGTTGAGGGTGGCGAACTTCTGGACGAGCTTCCACACAGTGACGATGAAGAAAAAGACGTTCAGGGCGATGATGAAGCACACGGGGCCAAAGAAGCTCCAGATCAGGCCGTGCTCCAAGGACAGCCAGCAGCTTTGGTAACGAGATGAAAGAAAAAGAAGAAGAAGGAAGAAAAAAAAAAAAAGCTCACCTCACAGAAGCTGATAACAGAAAGTGTTTGAATTCCACTGACGCAAATAGTGTGACGCAATGCAAGCAAGACATGAATTTCCTGGTTTCACTTTAAAGCAATGACTTTTGTTATGTAACATTTTTTTAAAAAGCGCCGATGTTTACTTACTGGTCTTCAGTGCCGTAGCCCTCCGGTCTGATGATGGCGGATATGATAACAATCCCCAGAGGGACCCCGTAACCGGTGATGTACAAGTAGAGGGGCCGGATGGTGGCGTTAAACACCAGGACCACCATTCTGTACAGCTGCACCCCTTCTAACAGCATCCAGCTCATTACGCCCAAGAAGAAGAAATGGAGCATTGCGGCAACAAACTTGCAGCCGCCCTAGAAGACAAATTAACACGAAAAAGAAAAAAAAGTGTCAAGCTAAATGTCTTCCTGTTCGTGTCTCTGTAAGGGGAAACAAAGAGGGGAAGTATTTTAGTGCCATTTTATAGCACAATCATGCCACTTTGTTACCTTCAGTTGCCATACAAATGCTATCTATATCAAACATGACTTAAAAGAAATTTGACTTCGCAATTTGATGCCTTGAAATTGGGTCTTTGTCTCTTTAAGAAGCTCCTGCTCTTTCCAACCCTCTGCCTTCAGCACATTATTCTCAATGTGCCGTTTACATCCGTTCCTGCACCCGGAATGGTTGCCGTGGGAGATTCACATATTTCTCAAACATGCAGCAACACTCCAAGTATGTTTTTGACGAGGGGATAATATTCCAACATGATATGAAATGCCAAAAAATTGATTTAACATAACACCCCCTTTTAAGTAATATTGTTTTGAAGTAACACTACTAATCCTTTAATATAATTTTTGGCTCCTGTAGCCTCCTCTTGGAGTTTGTCAGGTCTAAGCATAAATTCTTATGATTAGTAAAAATGTTAAATTACCATAAACCCTGTACAGTCCGGACTGGTTTGTGTTACCTCTGGTCTAGTTCGAGAAATCCCGACCAAGAAGACGAGGTCTGCCATAAAGAGGCAGAGGCACAGGTGCAGGTGGATGGTGGTGCGCGTCCCCTGAATGGACCGGCAGAACTTGAACGTCAGGATGCTCAGCACCAGGCAAACGAGGGAGATGGCCAGGCCAATCTGGGTCAACAGTTGGAGCTGAAAGCTGGTCTGCAAGAGAACACACGTCAGCTTACAATGACGCTCCCCTCAGAAATGATGAACACATGACTCGAACTGAATGAATCTGGTTGTTTTCGTCAGAATCTCAATGGGTTCTGTCTTGTAAAAATGCTTGAGACCCAATAAAGTTGAAGCCATAAACACTGAGAGGTGAGTATGTCTGGAGAGGCATTATTTATCATCAGTCCATTTGCCAGTTTACCATTTTGGTTCAGGTTCATGTTTCGGTGTAGATCTCTGGGAGTTTTTTTTTTATCATTTTATGTCCTGTTGGTTCCCTTTGTGTTCATTTCTAATTGGTTGCTTCCCTGAGTTCTCTAGATTCTGCTGGTTAGTTTGAGTCTGATGTGGTTCTAAAGTCAATCATAACCTTTCCAGTAATTAAAAAAACTCTCGTTGAGCCCATTCCTGACATCGGCAACTATTTCTTCAGTAAACCTTCATCTCAACACGTAACTGTGATCCTCTCGTCTTCACGTGGCTCAAATTCCTCCGCCAAACATGACAAACCCGTCCCACCAATTTGCTTTCCAATAAAGGTTACTGTATTACACCAAGTTCAAACATATTTATATTTTACCTAATGCCATGGATATATATTGTTTCATCCAAAAACATTCTTGCTTCTGCATAGTTCCCAAATCTGAACAAAAAAAATAGATGCACTTTGTATCCCGGTAGGTATTATCTGTGACTTACCTTCATGGGATAAAGGGCCATCAGCACAGCAAAGCTGCTCAGATGTTCACACGAACACACAGTGTGTGTGTCGTTGGACAGCTCCTGGGAGCAGCCATCTGGGGACCAGACTCCTCTCTCATCCCAGTACGCGCAGATGTAGCTCACCTCTGGGATCTGTTTTATGTCCTAATGTACAAACCAAAATCAACAGTTAAATAGTGTGAGTGGTATATTTATACCTTCATTGGATTTCAGAGAAAGCTTTGAAAGTTGCCTGGTAATGACTTCATATGGTGTTTTCTTGCAGACTCTCATTATATTAGAAGCTGGAATTAGAGCTACCAGGAATGAGGATCTCTTAGATCAGTGGTTCCCAAAGTGTGGGGCGCGCCCCGCATGGGGGCGCAGTGCCATTGCAGGGGGGGCACCGGAAGCAGTTTGGAGGAATGAAAAAAACAAAACAGTTACACAAAAGTGTTTCACTTTACAGATGGTTTGTAGTGTGTTTTGTTGCAACCTGAAGTGTGAAATAAACTTCAGTGGAGTTTGAAAACAAAATATGAGTATAGGTTTATGTCTGCTTGAACGATGTGTGTTGATTTTTTTTTTTCTTTTTTGGGGGGGATTTTATTGCAACCCATAGGGGGGGCCAAAAAATATTTGGGAACCACTGGGGGGACCCAGAAGAAAATCTTTGGGAACCACTGTCTTAGACTGTTTTCACACCTTATAGTCTGGTACACGTGGTTCAATTGGGGACTAAAGCTGCAAAATTTGTTAAAATTTCAGATGGTGCGGTTCACTTTCACACTGCACTGTGTCAAACGATCCAAACCCTTTGAAAGACCTGTTCCCCCCCTCACCTGTGGTGGCGCTGAAACAAGAACAACTGATGTAAACAACACAAAAACCTCTGAAAAAGTTGAACTTCCTTTTTCACAAAATGTAAACGAAAATGAACTGGCATGAGATTTTAGTGGTTAAAGGATTTATCTTTCATCTTTTGACCATATGACATTTCTCCCCCTAGCGCTAGACTATTGTGTTTGTTTTGGTTGTAAAGTGTCATATATTGACAAATATGACACAGTGTTATTGTCATGCCCGGTGCCGGTATGCTTGCATCCACAAACGACGGCGAACCGCACCAGAGTTCACTTCAATTGAACCAAGAATTGAAGTGAAGTGAATTGAAGGGTTTTTAGGCGAACCAGAGTTCGCTTTTTTGGTTCAAATCAGAGTTTGATTACGCATTCACACTTCCCCAAAACAAAACAAACTTTCTAGACAAACGAATCGGAGTTCTATTAAAGTGGACCAAAGAAAACTCAAATGTGATGTCGAACAGGTTGGACCTACCTTTAGATGTCTGAAAGTAATGTTGACAGGACTGTGCAGGTTCTGAGTTGATGGGTTGGAAACCACGACAGAGACAACTTTGGAGAAGACCTGGAAGGAAATGGCATCCTTTTTTTTTTCTTTCAGATCCTCAAAAGATCTGTTTACAGAGCCCTCCAGGTTCTTGTAGCTCAGCAATGCGGCCAGAGCAAAGCCTGTTTCGGACACTCAGAGTTAGTTTATATTTTTGAAGGTGAGCGTGACCTGTTTATCAGAGTCAAGCGTTCACCAGGATATGGGCCTTTGCCAGCTGCTGTTGTCCAGTCAGTGTTGAGATCAGCGTGTTCACTGGTCAGATGGATTTGACCGGTTGGGCGGGTAGGTCCTCTTCGAACTGTAATTTTTGCTTCTGTTATGACAAATATGACACAATATTATTGTCATTATTATAACTACTATAAACCACGAGCTCATGGGTTGAAACATACCCGTTTCTTTGGTCTCCATTTTGGTGTCGTTGGCTTTGAGCTGAGGACCAATCAGTAAAATGGACTTCTCCACGGCACTGAGCAGCCCACTCATGCCTTTACTGTTTTCCACGTGTCCAGGGGACAGGATGGTGTCAGTCGCTGTTAGAAGTTTCTAACAGAGAAGGAGGACAGAGACATTTTTTAAACCTGTTCCGTTTCCTTTTTACGTGTTGAGTCACATAAAAATGATTAGGTGAAGGTTAGATTTTATTTATTTATCATTGGAAAATACGTAAAGAAAGAATTCAGATTTTCAAGACAGACGTAACACAATAAAAGACAGTAGAGCACATAGCTGCAGTGGTGGAATAAAAAAAAATCAACACAAAAATACAGAACAGTCATCAGCATAAGGATGGAATTGACCTTTGAGAAAGAAGAACTAATATTATAGAGTATATAAACAGTGTCACTGCGAGCCAGCTGGGTCATCTAAGCACACATTTTGGTAAAACTTTATTTGACGGGGGGGTGCATAAAACTGACATGACACTGTCTTAAACGTGACATAACACCTGTTATGAACATGAAGGAGTCTTTATGAATGTCCATGGCTGTTGTCATGAAGTGTCATTTGGTAAATAATGACACACTCAATGCAAAGTTGTTCTAAAAGTTGCATTAAAGGTCCATTAGAAGTGGCAACTTTGTATTATTTTGTAAATAATGACATTTTAATACAAACTCGGCACTTTTAATGGACTTTAAATGCAACTTTTAGAGCAACTTTGCATTAAAAGTGTCAGTATTTACCGAACGACGCTTATGTTGTGTCACGTTTATGACGGGGTCGTGTCAGTCTTACGCACACCCCGTCAAATAAAGTGTTTCTCGTTCCTCTTTCTCTCCATAAATACAGAGGTGGTCAGTAAACAGTTACATTTACTTGAGGTACTTCTTGAAAAAAGTTCCTCAACTACACTGTTTTTTTTTGTTTTGTTTACACTTAGCTAAATAAGATGTCAAGGTACTCCACGCATTGCAAGTAACTTATCTGAATGAAGAAGAAACAAAAAAATCCATCAGATACAGACAAAACTACAGTTGTATATAATTTTCCAAAGGACAGAATCCTGTGGAAATGCAAATTAGTGTTTTATAGACATCTAAAAATGTGCTTTGTTAACATATTGTAACTTAGTTGTAGTTTTTGAACTCTAGACATCTGTTCTTTTTCATCAAAAACCTTAAATGGCAACTTTAGTAAGAGTGGAGAGTTGCTGAAGATGACAGATTTTCTTGAAGCTGATTTTTTTTAAAAGCATAAATGCATGTAACTAGTCCAACCATAGAACCCTGTGGGTCATCTCTGGAGATGGTGAGAATGGAAAAATGACCATCCCCACTCTTAACATGGCTCACTCTCTCAAGGAGGTCAATTTTAACCATAAACAACTGTTGTTTTTGTTGTTGCTGTTTTAAAATTAAAACCTTAACAAACGTTTCTCTTCAAACGAAGCATTATTGCACAAATGCAATAGCACACGCACTTGCCTGCACGTCTGCAAAAACACATAAAATTACATTTACAAAAATCCACTCTCCACAGTTGACAAATTATGTAAAACCCAAGCTGACTTGTTTCTCAAACTCATGCAGTTAGTCTGCTTTTATTGAACGTTTGGTTTCCATTTGTGAGTCTTCTGAGGCTCATTTCAACTTGACGATTATTTCCCTCACCACACTGGTGTTTAGGAATTTTCTGTTTAATAAGCTCCTACTTGCACCAAAAGAAATAAATACTAAATCAGAAACCCAGCAGTGGAGTTGTGTCAACAGATAATTTGCATGCGGGTTGAGAACGTATGGGAGTTTGAGTTTTATGTTTTCCTAACCTCGAGCAGCGCATCGCCATCAGCCTTTCCGCCAGCAGAAAAGCTTGGGTTGGACAGAGCCAAGCAGCTGTTCCTCATCATGGACAACATGTCCGCCAGCCCTTCAAATGACTAGGAGACACGGACAAGAGGAATAAAGAGATCATTCGAAGTCTCGTTGGCTGCAATTTATTTCGGTCGGTTCGTT
The DNA here is from genome assembly GCA_903067095.1 of Girardinus metallicus. Classification (NCBI taxonomy): domain Eukaryota; kingdom Metazoa; phylum Chordata; class Actinopteri; order Cyprinodontiformes; family Poeciliidae; genus Girardinus; species Girardinus metallicus. The sequence goes on along the minus strand of CAEGAE010013867.1, from coordinate 18,923 downwards.
AACAGAGAAAATTAGCGTGTATTTTTGCACAAAATTAGACATTTGATTGTCGATATGCTCATTTTTTTCACCTCATTCTCAACATTATGAGGGCTACGATATGATAATGTGTCCAGACATACCTTCCCCGGATCGCTGTCGACACTAAAGCTGTCACACTCGAGCTCTGCGAGAAAAGAAAACGTTAGACATTTACATGACATTCACAGCGTTTCTAACATCTGAATCCTGTTCTGAAAACAGACGAGTAAAATGTGTGAGTAAAAATGAGACGATCCGAGGTCAGATTATCTACTACAGGAAGTAGATTAAGGATTTCAAGAAGTATCTACAATAAAACTGTGGTCGAGTGATAACAGGAAGAAACAAAACATGGACGCAGCTTTCTTTTTCAGCTGCAACGAATCGGTTCAGGCCGTGTCTAAGCAAACAGATCTGAAGATGAGAATTTAGTGACTTCTTCAGAAATTTTCTGCGATTGGTAGAGCAGCGTTTACACTTACTTGAGCATTTGGTTTTTTCCTGGCCGTAGTTGGTGTATCCTGCATCACATTTGCATCGATAACTCCCATTAAGGTTTTCACAGGCGACTTTCTCTCCACAAATGTCTTCGTGTTCTTTGCATTCGTCTATATCTGTGGAAGAGATTAAAAGAGAGACTTTTAGTAGTGATTTGCAATTTAGGGCAATTCTGAACCCACAATATATTGAGCCGGTTGTTATCTTGCTGGCAGCACATTTAAAAAGATTGTTAAATAGAGCACTTAGTGAAATACTTTGTAATTAAAATGTTTATCCACAGAGTGTTACTGGAAAATTGTGAAGAACGACTTTTCTTTCTTTCTGTTATTTCTTTGTGTTTAATCTTGAAAATTGTTCATTTATTGCATGTAATTTCTTTATTTCTTACTCAGCAACAACAGCGTGCCCCAAGAGTTATCACAATAGTTGAACTCTAAACGTTAGCTTTTCCTTAGCCTGAGAGCATTTCATTGATAACCAAGACTAGTTGCCATTATATACAAAAACAAAATTATTGGTAATTATAAAAACAACAACAAAAAAACCCCACATTCCTCCTTCTTTCCTACAGCTAGTGTCAATTAAATCCACCAGTGCCCTCCAGGGTTTTGTTAATGCAACCTTACTTGGTCTGCTCTCGTGTGCTAATAGCTTTTAGAGGTATTTCGTTCTGTATAGCAAATACGACTGAGGCTCTTCATTTTCGTAAATCTTCTCAGCTTATGTTGTTGTTACTCCTCGTTTCAGTATTCATCAAGTGGGTTTCTGTTGAATAAACCGAGTGACGTGATGTCTGAGCGCCTCTTAAGCATAAAGTGTTTGTGTATGTACGGACTGGAAGGTCTGTTATCATTTCATAATGAGCTGATAACAGCGGGAGGGAAGGAGCGGATGAGAGGACCTGCAGTTGCAGATGACTGCTCTGTATTTTTAGTTCTGGTTGGTGGAAGGAAAAAGTCGACAGGAGAACAGAAGAAAAGTCTGGAAAGGCAAAGCTTTTTTTTCCTTTCCGGTTTTTCCCGCACTTTACTAGAGCTGGAAAACTATTGGATCATATTTTGCTCTTTTTCCAGATTGTGTAAGAACACCTATCAACCAGAGCTGAAAGAAGAGAGAAAATAAAACTCACCTCTGCAGTGTGCAGTGTTGTTGCTGGCGTCTGAGCTTGCGTAGCCGGAGTCGCAGACGCATTTATAGTGCCCAATAACATTATTGCATGTGCCATGAGGACCACAGGTTGTATTATTGTCCAAGCATTCATTAATATCTGACAGAAGAGAAAAAGCAGACGCCGTTAAGAGCAATTTCTCAGATCCATTTTCAGCACAGTCGATACCATACTTACCAATGCACTGTCCCTCCGTAGCAGTAAACTTGGGATCCCCTTTTTTATTGTGGAAACCAGCAGAACATACACAGTGGTAGCTGCCATTGGTGTTTATGCACTTTGCGTTGTTCCCACATAACTTAGAATCATCAGCACACTCGTTTACATCTGCAATTTTGAGACATAGTGTTTGGGACGTACAGCCAGCAGGGAGCATGTCAAGACAAACATTTCTGCTTCCTGATATCAGAACTCTAATTGAGGGTGCTGTTCCTTACGTGATGCCAGTATAACATACGTGTCGGAAAAAAAAACAAAATTTTTGCTCCGCAAAGCAACATTTCTGAATGAGACTTCTTGCCTTAATCATTGTGCCACAGAAAACTGAAGAACAAAGACAAAGTGGTCTGTGAGAACTGTACCTTCACAATTGCCGTTATTGTTTTGGAAGCCATCACTGCACCCAAACACAGGTTTCTGCAGTGCACACACAAACCCTGTGGAGACAAAGAGACAGAATATTACTTTATGTGTACCTTTTGAGGGTACGCGTGAAAACAGAAAGCTTGAGCCGTTTATAAGGCATTTAATGCTGGGAAGCAATAAAGTTTCTGTTGATGGGCGTTAAAATTTATTGCTGATTGATCATTGAATAATTTTTGCTGTTCTGGCACTTTTCTTACAGTAAAAATGTCCCTAAACTTCTCTACACTTGAATGCTTCACAATGGTGTGAATCATTGCACAACTGCCACTGGGCTTTTTTTTTTTTTTTTTTTGCGCTGACCGTCACAGTAAAGGGTCATAAAGTCATATTTTAGAAAGCGAAAGAGCCTCATACAAAATTAGATTAACATCTAAGCTTCCCGTAGAATGAAATAACAAACTTTTTCTTATTTTCTGTTGCCTTTCACTCAGAAACCTCAGGTCTAATAGGCACGATGGCCAGTAGATACCGTCCCGGCTTCAGATAACTCTCTTGGCGTCACCAGTTTGATGAAGCAAATATTTTTTTTTTTCCCTTCCAACTGCAAGGAGCAAACAGCAAAGCACATTTTTTTCAATGCTGAAATCAATTAAAAATAAAACAAAAAACGTCACAGCAGTTTATGTGAAGGCTTGTTTGTAAGCTTGTCAACTCTTGCAAACTAATAAAAGCGTATTTATCAGGAAGTTCATAGCTGTTTGTGGCTTGATTATCTTATCCTTTCAAACACTTCATAAAGGAGAAGAATTCAAGATAGAAATATAAGTCGCTAAAGAAACATTAACTCTACCCCAGTAAGAGTCACGGTTAGAACTCTTGCTGTCTTACTCTTCTTCCATAGGACGGCTTCTTTGGCTGGATGCGCCGTCTTCAGTGGATTTATGGAAAGGTCGTTCTCACGTACTGCGACCTACCACAGTCTTAAGTGTAAATCTTTCTAAATGGTTGTAAAAATGCACAAACCTGAGACCGGAGATGTTTCAACATTGCACAAGTCTGCTTGGGGGTTTGGGAAGCTAAATGTTTTATGATGTTTCATCAAAGACGAGACGTCATGACAGTCATCCCTAGCAGATGATATATTCACATGTATTTTCTGAGCTTTTTATGGTTAATGCGTTCTTTTGTTTTGTTTTGTTTACTTATCTTCCAATCGATAGATATGAGCTAACACAAAACTTATTAGTTTTTAAACTAAAACATCAAAAAAGCACAGTATGTGCTCTCGAACAGCGAGTCGTGGCTTAGCCGTGAACTGTTAGAGCCGATAAACTGATTAAATCCACGCTGGTTTTTATCTTACGCCGGGTTCTGACAACAAAAGTTCAAGCTGAATAGAGCCTACAGAAACTGTACTTTTTCTAGGCAAATGTCTCATATAATAAATTCTCTGAATATTTATGCTGGGAAAGAGGAACTAATGAAACTTCGGGAGTTGTTACAATGACAAAGTAAGAAATGGGGTGAGGGAGCATGAGAAAGAAATGCTGAGGGACAAACACAGAGGAAGCTGGTGGAAACCGTCTCAAAAATGATATTTCTGTCACACAATACCGTCACAGACTTGAGTGAATGGTGAGGTTTTGTCTTTTATTTTCCAGGAGAGCAGCAATTGTGGGTTACATCAGACCATGTCTGATGATTTTTTGTAGAGTAAAAAGTCATTGGACTCCTTATTACAACAAAAGCAGGCTGAAGAATCAATATATAAGTTTTATAGAACATGTCTGGTAACATGAAGTAGGCTAAAAGATCTCAGAAAGCAATTTATGTGTCAAGAAAAGTGTTTTAAAAAATCAGTATGGAGAAGGCAAAGAAGTCATTTTGATGCTTTTGGACTCCAACAAGAACATAGCGAGAGAAATAATCAGCAAATGGAGGAACCATGGACCAGTGATGAACCTTCTCAGGAGTTGTGAAAAGAGCAGATCCATGACTCACCCAGGAGGCTAGAAAAGAACCTCTACAGCTCTGCAGACCTCACTTGCCTCATAGTAATTGAAAATGTTAAAGGCTCGACAATGAGAAAAAAAGAAAGAGAGACTGGTTCAAAATGGGCTCCACAGGAAAGTCCAAAGCTGAAAATCATTGTTGATCAAAAGTAACGTGATGAGGAGAAAACTGTCCTAACGGTAAACATGGCAGCAAAAACAACAATGATGCTGTTGCTAGGACACAAGAGCAGCTGCAGTCGTACGTGTATGATCTACAACAACAAGGACTTTTGATAGACCCTTGGCAACAGAAACGCGAACGTCAAATCCAATAGCCATTCTGTAGATGTGCAGCAAAGAAAATCATTTTCTGATGTTGCTATGTTTTCAACGACTTGACTTACAATTTTTTAAGAAGACATTTGTTGTGAACAGGCACTAAATAAGTAAAACTGCCCTGAATTGAAACAGCGCATTGGAACATAAGGTTTTTCATGCTGTAGCCAAGAAGGACAGCTACTTCAGTGACAAACTGCGGCATCCCAGTTGCACAAAGGAGCATTACTGCAGATCCTTCCTCCCAGCAGCTGCAACAAACTCAATCATTTGTGTTTACAACCCTGCTGTTGTTTGCAGTTTTTCGATTTCTTGAAAGTAACATAAATATACATGTTATTGTAATTACTCTGGCTTTCATTTTCTGACACTAAGATTTGCTTGGCGATCTGAAACACCGAGCACCATACACGACCTGTTGCAAGATATAAACTTTTTCAGAATGTGATTAAATTCATTGTTTTCGTTTCCCTTTGAAATCTGCAAACAAGATGTTCCGCTAAAAATAAGCTTCCCTCCCACCTTTAATTAGCGCTGACAAAAAAAAAGAGAGAGAGATTGGGAGGGAACTTAGTAAAATGTAGAAGAGAAACTGACAAAAAAAGCCACAGACCAACATGACCTTGAAGCACATAAAAAACCCCGCTGACTTATCAGTGCTCAAGGAAGTGGAAGCCATGCCATGTGTACAGAAATGCACCAACACAATGATTCTTGCTTTCAACTCATTTCATTCCAATAAAGATAAGACTCGAGATTATTTCCAGCTGTAGAAGATACATCTAGAATGTTACACTAAATGTCTTGGACCGGGACTGTGGAGCAGACTGGAAAATTGGTCAGCACAGTTTTTGACAAAAGGGTCAGCAATGGGAACGAACCGCATTTTATAAGTATCCACCTCGCCTCGTCTTCATTTGATGTTAATAATTAACCAGTCCTGGAAATGAATGCACATTTACTCGCATGCGTACGCAGCAAAAGAAAAAAACTTGACTTTTTTCTCCTCCGTATTTCCAGACAAACATCAGCCGTGACACACCAAAAAAACGAACCGCCCCTCGAAACTGACTAACGCCAGTCACATTTCCATGACTTGGGAGTGAATGAAACTGCTTAAAGACGGAGCTTCGTTTCACATTCCAAGATCCTTTCGCTGTGTTTCCCTCCTTTTGACCACAATGAGCCTTCTGTTGCAGTGTGACAGTGCTGGGATCCCGTAATGTCAGCCAGAGGCAGACCAGACAGCGTTTCACTGAGCCAGAGTGAGAAAAATTGTGTCTGGGTTTGATTATGTGGAGAAGTGGCCTGCAGATGGGAACAAGGGCAGAATGTGTTCAGAGCTCGGATGCCAATTTAATTTCTTTGGGGTTTTTGTTTTTATGATTTTATTCCCAGTATATCCCATAACATATCGCATGGGTACAATAAAATGCATCTTTAAATCTTAGCTGTAGGATTGTGTGATTCTGGTGTTTTTGGCTGAAAAAACAAAAATTTGTAAACATCGTCTATTAGTTACTATTTTATGGATTACACTGTTTATTGTACCTTATTTACTCATACAAGCTTGTCTTACAGCTATAACTTTATTACAGCCTTCGATAAATAATTATAAATATCTGTAGTTGAAGCTTGTGTACAAATATTGCAGAGGCAGTAGAGGTAGATGTATTTGGTCTAACTGTTGCTCACTTTTTGTAGTGTATAATTTATGACCTACCTTGGACATGTTTACTGTTTTTTTTTTCCCCCAACAAGTGTTTTACGTATTATATTGTCGGCTCACATTTTGCTGATAATCTCTCAAACACTTCAGCTCAGGATGAGGAAGAGTAAAGAATGTGCCTTTTTATCGTTTTCAGCAGGTCTGGAAAATGCACGGATTAAAGTCGTGCAGTTTGGTCCCTTTTCCGCTTAGCTGACTCGTATGTGGCAAAAACAATCAATATGGCTTCCCGCTACAAGTCCAAAAATGGAAGCAGGTTAAACCGAGGACCTTTGGGTGTCAGGTTTCCTCATACCTATGCACGACTCGGTTCTGAAATTGACCTAGCAAAGTCTAAGTGTGTTTAAAAGCCTGGATACCTGGTTTGGCTTTTTTTCTTACTATCATCATTCAGCTGTTTCATGATGACATTTGGTGCTCTGATGATGTTGCATAATACCATGTGAGGTGGATCCCATGACATCCATTTATCTGGGATCCACCTCAACCCTTTGTGTTTTATGATCTCTTTGGTCTAATGTGTACAAAATCTGACACATAAAGACACATAAAGGCAATTAAAAAGCCAGTCTTCCATCACCTGAAAAACATTTCCGGGATTAAAGGGGCTAACGTGCCAGCAAGCCGAAACACTGAGTTCGTTTACATCAAAGCTGTAATCCCACTTGTTTAAAGCTGCTTTTGAACCTTAGTATCTGGAACATTAATCAACACATTTGATGTATACTCGATTTTGAAGATGGCATTTGACAAAATGTAATGTTTACTTCATGGTTTCCAGGTGTAAAGCACTTTGAATTGCCTTGTTGCTGAAATGAGCAACACAAACTTGACTTGACTTTGATTGTAGTATGTGAAAACTTTACAGCGTTCTTCAGCATTTAGGAAAAATTTCCATCCGGAATTCAAAGTACTGTTAAAATTATTTACTCCATTATATAGTGAATGTGGAAATTTTGCAAATGGTGGTCATAAAGACGGCTATGTGACTCCTCTGCCTTGCATTTTCAACGTTGTGTCGTGCAACGTTATATCCGCGATGAGCACTAACAAAACCTCCCCCTGTGTTCACTGCTACTCCAAAGCAAACACGGGGGCTTGTCTCATTTAACCTGGGAAGTGAGGCATGTCGGAAGCTTAACAACCATTCCAAGATAAAATTATCTTTCCGAGGCTGAGATGAAGCTGCCGAGATGACCACGCTGAAAAGAAGGTGGGACGTTTCTGAAGACATTTCAGAAGAGGCCGATTGTGCTTTAATCTGTCGTCGTAATAAATCATGTGGTGCCTTGGTGGAAATTGAACACAAAGACATATTTGGCCTTACATTCATGGATGTTATGCGTGTATGACTAAGTGTCGGCAGACCTCATCAAGACATTATCCGTGCAGCACAGATGCACACAACACTCTTGATGAGAAGATCTCAGCTGAAATGAAAGAGGACTAAGATAACGTTGGGTGATTCACGCCGAACATGAGATAGCATGCTATGGCTACCGAGGCTCCAGAAAACACTGACAGAAAACACAGCTGTCTGACATCAGCGTATCTCTCAAAACATTTTGTCAGGCTTAGTCTGAGATTTATCTGATTGGAGTACTAAGAAATATTAATCATGGCAAAAGAAAAACTCATATGCTTCTCAAAGGTTTGGATAACGTTGCTCATATTGAAGAAGTCAAATCCATTTCTGAGATCAGACACAAACGTAAAACGGCAACTTCTTTTAAATTCTGTTTATTTCTACAATACAAGTTAACTATAAGCCATCCCAGTGGGATAAAGAGATAAAATGATCAACTATCCAACTGGTCTTCCTCAGTGGTTTTTAAATTGTGCAGTGACAAAATATTTCCACACGACAGATGTACAAACGTATGGAAAAAAAAACCTTTCCACTCCTGACAGTTTGCGTAACCTGGCGCATAAGAAAAACAGACACACACCACATGGCTCTTTCTGCCATTTTTCCCACACACACACACACGCACGCACGCACACACACATTTTGGCATGTTTTTAAAAAGCCATGCATGGAAGAGTGATGTCATTTCAATCTCCTGACAGTTTCAATGCTGTCAGCAGGCAGACACAAACAACAATGAACATTTCACACAGAGTTCAGTAACAAGCAGTTTCCAAAAAGTTTCTGTTCCATTTTCTGAATTAAGTTACTTAAGACGGCCTTGTGCCCTGATTAGCTTGTGATTTTTTTTTCCAAAGTGCAGTTTTCATCAGCAGTAAAAACAAAGAAAACAGGACATTGTATTGTGACTTTATGAGATGAAAACAATTACAAAAACATATGATGGTGTATGCATTCACTGCCTGTCCTTTTTAACTGCTTGTGGTAGATCAGATTCACAATCTGCCATATTTCATAGGTCAGCGATTTGAAGCAAGGATCAGGCTTGCAATGAATGGTAGCATAAAGTTTTCATCAAACGTTTTACAATTGGATTAAATTCTACATGAGATTCAGCATTTCTATAGCAATTTATCTCTAAAATTAGACATAAACTTATTATTCCACATGTGTATGAACTGGTTGGCTTACTCATAAAAGATGCAAGTGGAAATGAAACAAGTGGCGCTGCATTGGGTGAATAGGTGTACAAATTGGTGAAGGGGTGAACTGACTGGAGCCTGGGCATCAAATGACAAGTAGGGCGACCTTTGTAATCGAAAGAGCCATTTTGTCTTCAGTCCAGTTAAATAAAGCTCGTTGACGGCAGCAAATGTTACATAATAATTAAATTGTTTATAAATATTTACTAAAAAAAATGTGTTGTTGTGTTTAAGGAGCCATCGTTTTGGTTCTAAATTTAGCTATTTTTGCAATAAAAATAGCTATTTTTTTATAATAAGATTTCTTCTATCGGATGTTGATATTCGTATTAAAAAAAACTTCTCTAAATTTTTTGTATTTGCGACTAATGTTTGTAAACTGTGAGTGTCAGAAATTAAGTTAATTCCTGTTTGGTCTCACGATCTTTACCTCTAAAACTGATTCTGATTTTGAAAAAGCACGTAGTTTCCCACTTAATGACCAAAAAAAGACCTAAAAAATGATTACCGATTGTTTTGAATTTATTCTTTTGTGGATATTTAGTGCAATTTTTCCATCGGAAAAAAACTAAAAACTAAAAATAAAGAATAATATATTTTTTGGTTATTTATTGCTTTTTGCCAAAGTTACTAAGATTCACTGTGGAAAGTCCAAACAGCCAGTTGCGGCCCTGGAGCCGCAGGTTGCAGACCCCTGCTCTAGACATTTCAAAGGCAACTTTCTGAAACTCAAACCGAGCGTCAGAATGGAGAAGAAAAGGGATTTGAGTGACTTTAAATGTGGTACAGTTGTTTATTCCCCACATGCTGGTCTTAGACCTTCAGAAACTAATGAGCTCTGGGGATTTTCACACGCGGCCTTTTCTTTCCTTGTTGATGTTCGAGGCCGGAGAGGAAAGGGAAAACTGGCTGAAGATAATAGAAAAGCAACAGCAGCTTAAATAAACACTTATTACAACCAAGGTTTGTAATAAAACAACCGCCGGTGCCACTTCCTTCAGCTAGGAGCAGAAATCTGAGACCATAATTTATAAGGGCTCACCATAGTTGGGCACTATAAGACGGAAAAAACATTGCCTGTTCCAAGCAGTCTCGATTTCTGCAGCAACGTTGCCATGTTATGATCAGATCTCATTAAAGTGTCTTTAATGAGATTGAGAAAATTGTTAAAAGGGAAGTCCCTTCAAAAAGTTTGCTGACAATTTCAATGCTCAAAGCTAGATTCTGTATATTTTAATGTTGATTGCTAAGAAAATTATAAACGTTAATGGGAAGAATGAGAAGTCACCAACCATATCTGAATAGAAACAGACCATAAAAGGTGTGTGATGGGATAAATTACTGCATCTTTACAAATGAAAATAGATCTTTTCAACCGGAGATGGAACATGATTAAAGTGTACTTCTGTCTTTAAAGTACATAGGTTACAGAAAAATAAGTCTTTTTCTGTTTTTTTTTTCTTGTGTTTGTATGTTTAATCTCAGGTAATATTCTGTTTTGAACTGTATTAAATAAAGAGTTAAACAGCATGACAGCATGGCTCTATCATACCATGTATCAAATATTCAGACTGCTGGTGGTGGTTCATGGTGCAGGGAATATTTTCTAGCTGTACTTTGGGCCAATTAGTGCCATTTGTAATTTTGTTATAAACACCACAGACTATCTGAATGCCAATGCTGATCAAATACATTGTTGTACGATCACTGTGTGCCTTTTGTATGACGGCTACACCGTGCAACAAAGCTCAAATCTTCTCAAGATGTTTATTTTTTTCAATGGTCATTGATTTCAAGCAATGACCTGGACAGTCACCAGATTGTAACTTAGCAACTTTAAGAAAAAGTTGAAGATTCAGCCAAGAACTCTGCACAAACTCTGTAATTCTATCCTTTTAAAATAATATAAGGTGGTTCTGAAGGCATTCTCTTCTAGCTAACACACACTTTATGTTCCTATATCTAAAAAGAGATAAACATAGACACATAACCGGCTAAACAGCCTTGGTTACATCTTAACAATGTGAGATTCAAAAAAATCTGCCACTAACACAGAAAAAAAAACCCGTCTTTCCACGAGTGATCAAACGTTCAGCTACTGTGGTTTATTCAGATAAGCCATGTTTGTCACAGCTTGAACCTCATCCACAACCACAACTCTTACAAAGCCTTAAAGATCCACTTTGCCTAAAAAGCACATCTGACTGGAAGAGCTCACTTTGGCAACAATTTCGTGACAGTTCACAATTCAAAACCGTGGCTGAAAAGAGCTGGACGCAATTAAAACTGTGAGGCGTTATTCTTGTCGAGCTCTAAAAAGTCCCATTTATCCTCTTTACACCCTTATTTTAATTTGAAGAGCTGCTTTCTGATTGTGTGATTCTATTTTTATAGAAAGGGTTTGCAAAGAAAACGTAAAGGTACATAACTAAAGTATTAGATCACTTTGTAAGCCGTCTTTAGTTTTGGTTTCTCCATACGCACAGACAGGGACATTAAGACACACAAACTTAATTGAAAGACTCACCCAAAATCAGCAGCCCCGTGCCAAACCCCATGTCAGACAATAAATAGATCCACACAGGAGATTGCTCTCAGATCTACACGAAATATCAATGAGCTTCAATTCAAACGCAAAGACTGGATCCTCTCACAAAAGCTTTCGGGTCGATTTGTAGTCCCAGGGTCATGGAAATCCAAAAACAGAGGAACTGAAGAAACGAAAAAAACACTCCTTTAAGATGGGAATTACTAATAAGGCACTAAAAACAGTGAACGGTCACCAGCTTTCTTTCTTACTGATTCAGACTTTCAGTCTAAGCACTTCTATCTCTCTCTCTCTCTCTCTCTCTCTGTCTCTCTGTTTCCCCACCCCTTCTCTCTCTTTCCCTCTCTGTTTTTTTTCTTCCTGTCTTTTCCTTTCTTTCTCTAATCTCTGCGGACTTGTGTCCCTCAACAACGCTCTGTCTCGATCTCTTCGTCTTTCAATCCAAATCCTCTCCTTGTGAACAAGCTCGTCGTATCACGTTGCACACACACCCACACGCACACGCTTTCACAATATCCTCTGCTGCTCCAGTGGCCTCTATTTCAGGAGCTATTCACAGCCTTCCCCCCCCAAAAAAAAGAAGGGTGGGAGGATGTTGGGGGGGGGGTTGACAGAAATCGAAAAAGAGCGTGATGACTAACACTTAATCTAAACAGCTGCTGCTTGAGAGTTTGAGAATTGCCAGTAAGTACTCTTATATCCGCTCACATTCTCCTCTAACTTCTACTCTACTTCTCCTCCCTCCCCCTTCTCTGCTTTTTCCCTTCTTTCCCTCGGCAGCATTCAGCTCTTCACCCATTTTCCAGTGCCTGCATTTTCTCATCCCCCCCGGGACACAAAGAAAGCCGGCTGCAGACGGATGTAGGGGTTGACCTCTGCGAGGTTTCTATGGTATAGATTAGAGAACGGCAGCTGGGTGGAGAAGACGACACAACATGATGTGGCAACAAAACTTAGATGTCCCGCAAAAACTTGCAAATCTGTCCAACTCTGGTATTTTAAAAAGTAGTTCAAGAACAGCAAAACCGGTCTTTAGCCTTACAAGCACCTAGTCAAGTTTATTTGTAAAGCATGTTTCGGTAAAAGCGCGTTACAGCATTAAAAACATACATCGACTGATTACGAAACAAGCAGTAAATATGACATTTTGTTGAATCCCATCATCCAAATGGGATTCAAGCAAATACATGAAATGAAATGTGAAAAATGTTGACCCATGTTCCACTTACCGGTACTGCTAATCAAAGGCAGCTCTGAACAGCTGGGGTTTTGGTTTAAAGGAACTCAGTATTTCGACTGTTTTGTAGTTTTCTGGATGTTTGTTTCAGATTAGAGGAGCACAGAAGCTGAATACTGCTTCTCCAAGTTTGGTTCTGGTTAATGTATTTTGGTGCTTAGGTGTTCAGTGATTTATTGGCATTCTTATTGACTTTTTAGGCAGATCTGTGAAGACACTGTTGCAGTAATCAATTCAACTAAAAATAAACACGTGTACGAGTATCTCTAGATCTTGCTTCAATCCTGGAAATGTCCTTCAAGTGATAGAAGGCCGACTTTGTATCTGTGTTCATGCGACTCTGAAGGTTCAGGTCAGAGTTCATCACTACATTCAGATTTCAGACCTGATCTCTTGTTTCTAGCTGTAATAACTGAAGCCGTGTGCTGACTCCGAGATCATTCCTAAGATACTGTAATAATCATAATCATAATCAGTTTTGTTTCTGTTCAGCTGGAGAACATTATGGCACCACGCATTGATGTCATTGATGGCGTCGCATTTGATGTCCTAAATTCCTACCACGGTTGGAAGTCTCATTGTCGGAATCTGTACAAAAGTCTTACAAAAGATTTTATGCAGCTATGATGTGTCTGAAATTCTACCAGTGGTTCTTGGAGATTGTTTTTGTTTTTCTTACCATCCTCTGCTTTGTGTGTGGTAGACAGATCCATATGGGTCTTCATCATGCCTTGATTGTCACTGTTCAGGTTGCTTTAAACTTTTTGATCACTCCTCTGACTCTAGATATCATTTTAGGTGATTGTCAAATTTCTTCATTTCTTGATTAAGAACTTGGGGGTTTGGGACATTTCCTGACTTTTTTTAGGAGTGCAATTATTTCTCCTTTTTCCTTTTTTAAGGAGTGGCTAAGAAAAAAAAAAGTCTCTAGATAGCAGGTGTAAAACCTCCATTCCTAAAGTGCTGTTGTCTCTGCAACATTTCACTGTGTCTCTGCATCACTGACTCATATAATTATGTCATTAGCAGGACTGAAATAACTCCTACAGTCATTTGATTCAGATGTTTTGGACTTGAGACACAAATTACCGTTGAGCTGTTATAGGACATATGACAGTGCGAGCTCAGTTCAACTCAATTCAAAAATACTTCACTAACCTCAAAGGGAAATCAAATGTTGTTATAGCTCATTTTACACAGGTTTGTTCAAAAACGTCGCTGTAGAAGGTAATCGGTATGGACAGGAAGTTCTCCTGTAGTGGTATTTAAAAGCCTGGCTTACAGTCTCTGCTCTAATTCATCCCAAATGTCTTCTGTTTTGTTGCGGTCAGGATTCTCTGCAGGCAAAACAAGTTCTTCTATACTGTCTACTGCGCAAAAGGCCTCTGGGCTTGTGTGCAGAGGATACAGTTTGGTAGAATCTGGTTCTACCGAACTGTATCTCTTTTTCTGAGACGCAGCAATGGCCGAAAGCTGTGCAGTAAAATACTTGTGGAACTAGGGCGTTGCAACTTTCCGAAGTGTTACAGAAGGGCATAGAGTTGTTAGTGGTTGGTTTGAGTTTTACTGGTGACAATAACAGCATTTTATTTTCTAAAGGAGGAAAGAGGTCTTTGGTTCTCTCTCCACCAAACCATAGGCTACTAGTCAGGCAACTTATCCCATCATTGGCGGATGATGGGATAACACAGCCCAGGGGAGATTCAAGGCTCTAATAACAAGACCCATTTCATGGTTCATTGTCCAGTCATGAGAAAAGTGTGAGTAAAGTAAAAGACTGTGAGGGTTTGCTGAGTCACACGCAGGTCAGATCATTTTGAAGATAGTTGCTGATGTCTGCACCCACGGTGACACATGCACAGATAAAATATCTGTGAAAGATGTGGAACCTAAAACACAAAGGTTGTGAGTCAAACCAGAAGTAGAAAAAAAACTGGTTTTATCAAAAACACTGTGAGGATGTGCATAACCTGTATCACACCAAACCGTTAAAAGAAGTATAAGATACAAAAAAATAACTCAAACTTCTTTCCTCTTTTCCTCTTCGTCTCCTACTCGGCCACTTTAATCACTTTAATCTCAAAATCAACACAAATACAAGACCATCGGCAAACCACACACAGGCACCAGAACACAGGGTCGTAATTTTAAAAGCAGCCCTGCTGCAAATTCAATTTATCACCACCTGACAACATGAACCACAGTATGGAACACAAAAATAAAGCTAAGCTAGCTGCGCACTGCTGTGCTTCTGAAGTCTAGAATCCACATATAGGAGCATTTATAGAAGGAAGAAAACGGTTAATACTAAGTGATGAGACTAGGTCCATTTAGTTAGAAGATTTTGATCATAAATCTTCTAACTAGTTTTGCTCCTCTTTCAAACAGTCATTTATGCCAAATGAGCATTTATCCGGAATCAATTGAGTGTTAACATGGATCAGACTACATCACACTAACTTCACATAGTTTGCTCCCTTTGTTTCCCCCTTGGCTCGATCACTGATAACCAAACAGAAAAACGGGCAAGGCTGGTTTTAATGTGTGCAAATGAAATTACACGACAATAGCAGAACTACAGCAACAGCTTTGTTTCTGTTGCTGGGCTCCCATCGAAGACAGTTTGACGTATCTGAGGCAAATCACAGCCAGGCATTTTAAATTTTTGAAAATAAAAATAGAAAATATGCCTCGGGATTGTTTCCAATCGTTTCTTTTCCCACAACAGAGTGCTGCTTACAGTAAACTGGGCTTCCATGTCATCAGTAAGTGAGTTAATGTTAAGCTAATTAGCTTATTGACATGGGAAAGACAAATGAAAAAAATAAAGAGAATCTATATTGTTTTTTTGTTGGTTTTTTTTCCGCAGGGCCTTGCAAAAAGCATGGCAATGGAAGTTGTTCCGCATTACATCCACTAACTTAATTGAGATTAAGTTCATTGAGTTTACGCAGGTGCCGAATTGGGAAGTAAATGTAAAATGATACCCAATTTTTAACATTTTGCAAATAAAACAGCAAAACTGTATTCAACTCCATTTGCCCTGATACAGCTAAATAAAATACCACATCTGTAGACTTGACCTTTTCTGCCCATTTGTTTGCAAAATAGCTGGAGCTCAGTCAGATTGAATGGAAAGATTCTGTCTTCACACAGATTTTCATTTGCATTTGGCACTGCACTTTGACTGGATTGTTCCAACACGGATAAGGTTGATCCATCCATCCATCCATCCATCCATTTTCTTTCGCTTTATCCAGGGTCGGGTCACAGGGGTCGCAACTTAAGAAGGGAGGCCCAGACTTCCCTCTCCCCAGCCACTTCTTCCAGCTCTCCCGGGGGAATTCCCAGGCCAGCTGAGAAACATAGTCTCTCCAGAGTGTCCTGGGTCTTCCCCGGGGCCTCCTCTCGGTGAGACGTGCCCGGAACACCTCACCAGGGAGGCATCCAGGAGGCATCCTGACCAGGTGCCCAAGCCACCTCAACTGGCTCCTCTCAATGTGGAGGAGTAGCGGCTCTACTCTGAGTCCCTCCCAGATGACCGAGCTTCTCACCCGGACGCTTGTATCCGCGATCTAGTTCTTTCGGTCATGATCCAAAGCTCATGACCATAGATAAGGGTAGGAACATAAATCGACCGGTAAATTGAGAGCTTCGCTTTTTGGCTCAGCTCTCTCTTCACCACGACGGACCGGTACAGTGCCCGCTTCACGGCAGACGCTGCGCCAATCTGCCTGTCGATCTCTGGGTCCCTTCTTCCCTCATTCGTGAACAAGATCCCAAGATACTTAAACTCCTGCCCGGTGGGCAGAATACTTCGAAGACCTCCTCAATCCCACCAACATGCCTTCCATTGAGGAAGCTGAGCCTGGTGACTCATGGTCGGGCTCTCCAATCTCTGGGGGCGAGGTCGCCAAGGTGGTTAAAAAGCTCCTCGGTGGCAGGGTCCCCGGGGTGGATGAGATGCGTCCCGGAGTTCCTTAAAGCTCTGGATGTTGTAGGGTTGTGTTGGCTGACGCAATTCTGCAAGAGCAGTGTGGTTTTCGTCCTGGACCAGCTCTACACCCTCAGCAGGGTCCTGGAGGGTGCATGGGAGTTCCCCCAACCGGTCTACCTATGTTTTGTAGACTTGGAGAAGGCGTTCGACCATGTCCCTCGAGGAGTCCTGTGGGAGGTTCTCCGGGAGTATGGGGTACCGGGCCCTTTGATACTGGCTGTCAGGTCCCTATATGACCAGTGTCAGAGTCTGGTCTGCATTGCCGACAGTAAGTCGGGCTCGTTTCTGGTGAGAGTTGGACTCCGCCAGAGTTGTTAGTCCAACTCTCACTCTTCTGGTGAGAGTTGGACTCCGCCAGAATCGGTGACAAGTGCCCTTTGTCACCGATTCTGTTCATTACTTTCATGGACAGAATTTCTAGGTGCAGCCAAGGTGTTGAGGGGATCCGTTTTGGTGGCCTTAGGATTGCATCTCTGCTTTTTGCGGATGATGTGGTCCTACCTATTGGCTTCATCAGGTCATGATCTGCAGCTCTTGCTGGATCAGTTTGCAGCCGAGTGTGAAGCGGCCAGGATGGGGATCAGTGCCTCCAAATCCGAGGCCATGGTCTTGAGCCAGAAAAGGCTAGAGTGCCTTCTCCAGGTCGGGGGCGGCGGGGGGGGTGTCCTGCCCAAAGTGAAGGAGTTCAAGTGGTGGATGAGGTTGAGTTACATGAAAGTCTTGATCGGTTCTCTGAGAAACAATTTTTTTGACAGGCACGTTGTCTTTGAAAGTTTGTACTTGTATTTTCAGTCCTCAGATAGCGGTTACTTAGTCTCCATGATGGAGTATTTTTCATTAACGGTCTATCAGGCTTTCAAAGTTATGCACATGTGAACTCTGTTTACTATTCATCTAACTTGTTTAGATTAGAGTGGATTTCCTTCCACGTCATAATCTTGCACAACTCTCCATTGGTGTAAAAAAATAGTACATTGAAATTTGCTGTTTATTTTATCCGATAACTTCATTTTTTAAATGAACTTTATCTTTTTTTAACTTTTTATATATATACATATATAAAAATAATTTTGATGGAAATGTTGACTGTGTTGAGAAAGAATCACGAGAAATAAGTCTGGTTTGGAAAAGAAGTAGAGGCAAAGTCAGATGAAAACACCGCCGCAGCATTTAAAACAGGGTGAATTATTGTTTGTTATTAAATAGTAAAACAATCACCAGACGTCTGGTCTTTGTGAAAGAGATACTTTGGCTCCTGTATCGAATAATCTTTCCAGAAGCTGATCAATAGTCCCAGATGTCTACGGTTTATTGACCTGTTTGTTTGACATTCTCTTGTTACAGACGCCTACAGAAAGTCAAACCAAATCTAAAGTAACTGCCCTTTTTCCCTGCTTCCTACTTCAGATGTTCCCTGCTCACAAAATTGACAGGAGAGAGTGAACCCTTTATAACTTGTGCATCTGAAAAACTTCCTTGATCAGTTGCCCTTTTGGTTTGGGTTCAGGAAGTAAAACAATCTGCTGCGCATGGTAAACTGTCCATATCTCCTATAACAGGTGGGGAGTTTTAAAGCTGTTTGATTGTTGCAAACTGTCTGCCGATGCACAATCCTACTTGAAGAGTCATAAACATGCCTAGCTATGTGTGAGGAGGACAAAAATGCTTGAAGATACTGTAAACAACTAAAAGAGAGATAAGGATATGTGGACTCAGATCATGACGTGTACCCCCCCCCCCCCCCCCCCGCCTCTACCCCCTAACACTTGTTAGAGAGGAAAAAGGTTGCCGTTGCCATGGTTTCTGTGTTGGGTTTATAAGCAATCTCTGAAACGTGTAAGGAAGTCGCAGATTAGAGTTACGGTTTGGTGCAGCTGGTTCGCTTTTTTTCTAGTCAAGCCGGATGTAGGCTTTCGTGCTCAATGAAAGGCCACTGATGTGACCAGATTTTGTTGTCTCCCTCTGTCCCCTAACGCCTCCTTTAGTTTCACATAGTCTCATGCTGTCTTGGCCTCCAGAAGCATCATCTTGACTCCCTGTCATCGTTTTAGTGCAGACTGAGAGCCAGACACACGGAGACAAATGGAGAGACACATGGAGACGCACAAATCATCCACACATGCCGGCAGGAAGATGAAGAGTTTATGTTGCTTCAGCATTTTCGGTAAACAAGAAGCAGATGCACCACATGTGTGTATATATATATATATATGTATATATATATATATATATGTAT